>JANHZU010009515.1:0-10167 GCA_032468055.1 Acrochordus granulatus | reverse complement strand
AGGAGGAGAAGAAAAGGAGAAGGAGAAAAAGAAGAAAAAGAATGAGAAAAAGGAAAAGGAGAATGAGAAGGAAATTAATGAGAAAAAGGAAAAGGAGAATGAGAAGGAAATGAAGAAGGAGAAAAAAGAGGAGGAGGAGGAGGGGAAGGAGAAGAAGGGAAGCAGCTTCTCCTCCTCCTCTTCTCTTCCCCTCTTCCCAAACGCCAAGCACCCAAATCTCCTCTCTCAATAGCCCATACCCCCTTCCGCCAGGGAGGCAGGTAGTGCCGCCACGCCAGTGAGGAGTTAAAGGGCCCCCCCGACGGTGTCACCCCTCTGGGGACCCTTCCTCATTTTGTCCGCCGGCTGCCAAAAGAGGAGCTTTCTCTAATTCAGCCGCGCTCCTTTCTTTGGAGGGAAGCGCACCAGACAGCTGTGCTCTCCGCATGGCCTCGCAGATGGATGGAGCGCCGGATGAATCTGTGTGTGTGTGTGTGTGTGTGTGTGAGCTCTGGGTTTGTATCTCGGGGGGTGTGCGGGTGTGGGTGTGGGTATGCAATCCTGGTCTAATCCATCTGCCAGTGGGACAGCTAGCAAAGTGGGAACTGCCCTTCTCTCCTTCTTGGCGCTGAGCTGTGTGGGGTACTTCAATGGGTAACACAACATCAGTCGGTGCTCGGGTGGGCGATGCACATGGGTGTGTGTGTGTTGATGTTCGGCGGGCTGCCAAACTGCAGGCACGATTCATCCGGAGGGGGCAAGAAGCGTCCCAGACCTGCTGGAAGTCCTCTTGTTGTCTTAAGTCTGCGTTCATAGATTTCATCTTCACATCTGGAAGCATCGAAACTACATTTCTTACATAGGTGGTCCTCAACTTACAACCATTCGTTTATTGACCATTCAAAGTTACCGCAGCACTGACAAAATGACTTACAACTGTTGCAGCATCCCCACAGTCACGTGACCAAAATTTGGCTGCTTGGCAACCGCATGTATTTACAACGGTTGCAGCATCCCAGGGTCAAGCAATCACCACTTGCGACCTTCCCAGCCGGCTTCCGACAAGCAAAGTAAGTGGCAGAAGCCGGATTCACTTAATGACCACACGATTCACATAACAGCTACTGTGAGTTGCTTAGCAACCACGACAAAAGATGTCATAAAATCAGGCACGTAACAAACACCTTGCTTAGCAATAGAAATCCTGATCCCAACTCTGGTCATAAGTCGAGGACTACCTGTAATCTTGTACTCAGTTGGAGCATAATCATCCAAACCATTTATTTAAAAACGGGACGTCGTCTTCTTCAACTTAAGCTTGACTGCTGATGACGCAGAGTTGCCTCCTTACAGTTTTCATGGAAAAGAAACTAGGATTTCCGTGAACTTTTCTTCTTTTTTAGGGGGCGAGATAGAAAACTCTTCTTTTTCTAACTGAATAAAAGCGATGGATTAATTTTCAGACCTGACGGAAGCTTCCATAAACCACCAGACATTTTAAGTGGCATCAAATCAACACTTTCTGGCTCTGAAAGTTTAGCAACTCTGGCTTGCTTACAAACTTTTTATTTTATTTTATTTTATTTTATTTTGGGTTGATGAATAGCGGAAAAGCCATCTACGGAAACCCAGCAACCTACTGGCCGTTGCTTGTGATGCAACCCATTTCTCTCGCCCGTTTTCCAGCCTCCCAGATCAGTGTTTCTCAACCTCTGCAACTTTAAGAGGTGCAGACTTCAATTCCCAGAATTCCCGAGGCAGCCATTCAGGAATTCTGGGAGTTGAAGTTCACGCCTCTTAAAGTTATAGAGGCTGAGAAACGCTATCCTAGAGAGTTGTGTTTTCCAAATATGTTATTTTTAAAAGGTGAAATGAAAACACGTACATGCTCTCTCTCTGTGTGTGTGTATAAAATTATAGGTACAAAAATATAAGAGTATAGACACAGGTAGTCCTCAATTTGTGACCATGGCTCAGTGACCTGTCATAAGTCGAGGACTACCCATATCCACATCTTCATATGCAAGAGCAGACTTAGGAACTGAAACAATGCTGTTCAGACAACTAGGAAAGCTAAAATCTCAGCAAAGATCTTACAAGCAGAAACAGCTCATGTGGGACAAATTCCCTGCAGCTCTCTTTTATTTTTATATCTGTAGTAATTGGGGGGATTTATATCCTACTGTTCAACAAATTCCCTGGAAGGCATAGCAAATTGCTAAAGCTGGATCAAAATAAATCAAAACATTAAAATACAGAGGTGTAAACAAATGCGAGTAAAATAATCTGCAAGAATAAAACCGAATGTAAAGCGTGGAGGATTTACGAAATCCCCTCCTCTTTTTTTTAAAAAAAAGCATTTTGCTTGATATTAGAGTCGGTGCCTGGTGGGCCTCCCTGAATTGGCTATACCCTAACCCAGGGAAAATTTAGCATGAGAACTTTAGGTGCCAAAATACACTCCAAAAATGGCGTTCGGATTATCTGTGGATGGGCTTATCCATGAGTATAGAGGTAGTCCTCATTTAGTGACCACAAAGGAGACCAGCAATTCATTTTGTTAAACACTTGGTGAAACAATAAGTGTGCTTGTGATCTGACTTCAGCCTTCCTTTGCTTTAGAGCACAGGGTGTAAATGCAAGACTTGGTTGCAAAATTATTTCTTCACCCCTGCCATAGCTGCGAACAGTTGCTAAACGAGGCATTCATTAAGCAAGGACTACCTATACACAGCAATAGTTTTTTTAAAGTACCTGTATATCCCATATATAGTAGCCAATGAGATGACTCTCATTTTTTTTTACCAAGTGGCACCATGGTTGAGCGGTTAAGATGCTGGGTTGTCGGCTGGAAGGTTGGCAGCCCGCGCTCGAGACCCAGGCGCCGCGTTACTTGCTCCAGCTCCTGCTAGCTAGCAGTTCAAAGCATGTAAAAACGCAAGCAGATAAATAGACACTACCCGCTCCAGTGGGCCTCTGGAGTCTATTCGGCTGGCCACACGACCACAGAAGCATCCTTGGATGAACTGGCTCTTCGACGTGGAAATGGAGATGAACACCGCCCCCTAGAGTCGGTCATGACTGGCAGGGAAACCTTTTTAATTTGGTGGGAAGGTAATAGTGTCTGTGCGCCTCGACGTTTAGTTGTGCCGGCCATATGACCACAGGAGCATCTTTGCTCTTCGGCTATGACATGGAGACGAGCTCCGCTCCTTAGAGTCGGCCACAAGTGGCAGGGGAAATCTTTACTTTTTATATATTTTTAACCAAAATACGATGCAAAATGGATAATCCGTCGATTACCCGCAGATAAGCCAATTGTGAAAATTAAAACATATGAAAATGTTGAGAGGTGGCTTCCCGCAATTGGCACATTTTGCATGGCATTTAGGTTAAAAATTTGGGGGTTAGGTTATCCCCAGATAGGTTTAAACTAAGTATAGGCAGTACCTAGTTTAAAAGTGGTGTCAGGAAGAACATCAATATCAATCCTACCCTCTTTTCTGCAGGAGATGGACACTTTCGAAATGAAACTACGTTAATAGAGGAGAATATCTGTAGCTCGAGTTTAAACTGTGGAGTTCAAACTGTCCTTGGTGCTCCCTGAACTTGCTTGTTTTCTTGCAGACATTTCACGAACCAGCTGGGTAACATCATCAGTTCAAGAAGGGAGTAGGGTTTGCCACTTATATATAAACAGATTGCAAACTCCATTCACTTCTAGCACTGGTGATGTTACCTAGTTCGGTCATGAAACGTCTGCAAAAAAACAACCAAGATCACAGAGAGCACCACGGGCCCCACAAAGCTACATTTTTCCATTATTCTTTGAAAAGGAAGGGGGGAAAATATAAATTCAATTAAGCCAAAGCGATCCATTTGTGCTCCAGAAGCAGCCTTGGAAATGAAAAGGGTGCTGAAAACTGTATTTTATTTGACGGTTTTTCTGTTCCAAAAATTAAATTCTAATTGAAAAAAGGTAAGCATTCAGGAAGGGCTTGGACTCCAAGATTACCCCTTCTTTTTTGGGTCAACCAAGGACCAGAATAGATTAATATGCATGGGATAATCATCAGTTGGATAAGAGCTTTGTCCCAGAAATACACAGCTAGATCCCTCTCCATTTTCTGGTCTTAATTTTCACCTCAAAATCTCTGCTCCCCCCCCCGCTGATTTTACACAAAGATTTTTAGAAACTGTGGTGGTTTCCGAGAACACAGTTCCTAAGTGGCAGTGTTCTCACATCACTTGGCTTAACAGTTTGGAGCAGGGTTTTTCTCAGCCTTGCAACTTTAAGCCAGGTGGACTTCAACTCCCAGAATTCTCCAGCCAGAATTCCTCATTCCCCTGCTGGCTGGGGAATTCTGGGAGCTGAAGTTCACCCATCTTAAAGTTGCCGAGGTAGAGAAATACTGTACTTTCCTTGAGAGTTTGAAACCGACTAAGGATAGTGAAACTGACTAGACCACTTGGCTGTTCCGATCCAGAAGTGAAACTGACGAGTGCAAAATTTGCCATCTCTGCACCTCCAAAGTGGAGAGGCGTGAATAAGATTCACAAAACATCAACTGGGCAGGAACGAAGAAACAAGAATTCAAGCCTGCCCATGTTCCCAAACAGGAGCTCAAACAAATCTGGCCACGATGGCACCCTGCCGACAACACCCAACCTTTTCCCCGCAGTGATCTGACCAGCTCTGGATTTGCAAACTGTAGCATCCACCCAACTGCAAAGGCTGACTTGGTTTTCTGATATTTCTTGCAGGCAGGGTGAGGCTCTCTTCCCATCTGGCTCTAAGTGACAGTGAAAAATGCGCAGCAATCACGTCCTGAGAGCAAACCCAACTTGGTTTGGCCCTGCTAGGCTCCACAGGAGCCGGATCAGCTCTGCAGCTCCATGTCATCTTCTCTGCTCTTTTCCCTTTCCCGATCTGTTTGGGAGGGAGGCCACAGCACCCTCCTCGTCTTCTCTCCCTCCCTTTCTCCCTCTCCCTCTGCTGATGCTCTCTCTCACGCGTAGCCCATGCTCCCCTCCCACTTCTGTCTAGCTGATTTACTCGAGAGCTGCGCTGAAGTGGCTTGGCAGCCCGTCTGCTGGTGCAAAAATCCTCCTTGCTCTCCTCCCACCCGGCAAATGACAGGAGAGGCTGCCTGAGAGATTGGCATCCACGTAGAGCAAGCCTCCTCCTGGTGAGAGGAGCACCAGCATAAGCTTCTGTGCCTGGCTTGTGATGGAAACTCTATTGTTTTGTTTGCATTGAGGGGTGACCCCTGAGAAATGGGGCGCAGCTTTCCAGGAAGTAAATAGGCAGCACCGAGAAGCCAAAAATGATATCGAAGGGAAGACGTGGGCGCCCCGACATAATCATGCCAAGGAGGCAGTGACTGGAGCTGCATCATGATATCTGGGGCTGGGATGTGAGTTCGGTCTTTGGCACAATGTAATACAAGTAGTCCTCTACTTATGACCACAGTTAGCACCAGAATTTCCATTGCAGAACAGGGGGGTTGCTAAGCGAGTCACATCCAGTTTTATTATCTTTTTTCCCACGGTTGTTCAGCGATCCACTGCAGTTCTTAAGTGAATCGTGTGTTTTTTAAGCAAATCTGGCTGCTCCCGTTTTATGGCTGGGAAGGTCAAAATGATGATCGTGTGACCCCAGGGCATAGCAACTGTTGTAAATACTTGCTAGATGTCAAGAATCTGAATTTTGATCACATGGTCACGGGGATGCTGCAATGGTCATAAGGATGAGAACTGGTCATAAGTCATTTTTTTCAGTGCCATTATAACTTTGAACAGTAAGTCAAAGGACTATCTGCAAGTCGAGGACTACCTGTAATTTGCTTTTATGGATGCTGCTAAGCAGGAGAAGATTTTCTGGGCCAAGTTACTCTTTTCCTTTTCTTATCCTTATCTTCAGGGGGCTTTAGGATTTCTTTTCTATTTCTCTTGGTGCTGACTTTATTGTTCAGAACGACAGAAGGGAGCAGGTGCTTTTGTTATATAGTGAGCACTTCTCCATCCTTCTGCAACCTCCCTGGCTGCTCCCTCTTCCCATCAGAAAAGTTCTGAAGTTGCCACATAGGATTGAGTAGAAGGGAAGGAAGCCAGGGAGGCTGCAGATGGCTGGAGAGAGGATTTTCTCTTCCTGATTCTTATGTTCCTCTGTGGACTCCTTGCTGTCCATTCTTCCCCACCTGAATAAGCCTGTCCCTCTGCAGCCACCCTGGTGGTTGCAGAGTCTTTTTTTGGGATCAAATAAAAGTATGGGAAGCCAGGTGGTCTTAAATCGCTGGAGAGGGGACTGTCCCCCATTTCTGTGTTCCTCCACAACTTCTTAGGCTGCCATACTTCCCCATCTGAATAAGCCACTCCCTTTGGGAATAAGCCAGGAAGGTTGCAGATGGCTGGGGAGAGGATTGTCTGTTCCCCATCTCTCTATCCCTCTACAGCCTCCCTGGCTGCCCTCACCTCCCCATCTGGAAAAGAACTGCCCCCCCTGAAGTCTCCCCTTGGGATTGAATGGAAAGGTAAGAAACCAAGAAGTTTTCAGCACAATGGAGAGAGGATGGTCAGTTCTTCATCTATCCCTCTTCAGCCTCCCTCACTGCTCACCCCTACTAATACAGAAAATATTACTGGGAGGAGGTCTCCCTCTGAGATCAAATGAAATTATGGGAAGCCAGGGGGTCTTAAATGGCTGGAGAGGGGACTGTCTGTTCCCCATTTCTGTGTCTCTCTGCAGGCTCCCCGATTGTCCTCACTTCTCCATCTGAAAAAAAAATCCATGGAAGGAGTTCCTGTCTGAATTCCTTAGGATTGAATAGAAAAAGCCAGGGCAGCCACAGATGGCTGGAGAGAAAATAAGTCTTCCCCATTTCTGTGTCTCTCTGCAGTCTCTATCTGAATAAATTTCTTCCCTTCTTGGGATTAAAGGGGAAAGCCAAGAAGGCTGCAGATGACTTGGGAAAGGTTTATCTTTATCCCACTGCAGCTTTCCTGGTTGTTCCCCATTTGAGAAAGCTCCTAGGGTTTGAAGTCTCCCCTTGGGGTTGAAGGAAAGGGTGGGACGCCAAGGAGACTGCAAAGAAATAGAAATAATTATCTGGTCCCCATCTCTCACTCTGTAGCCTCCCTGGCTGTTCCCATTTTCTCCTCTGAATAAGCCTCATAAGGAGACAGGTAGACAATCCAATTGTCTCTTGGCATTAAGGTGGGAAGCTGGAGAGGCTGCAGAGGACTGGAAAGAAGACTGTCTATTCCCATTACCTGCTGCTCTCCTTCTCCATCTACAAAAATCCCCCAAGAGGATATCTGTGTATATTCTCATTAATCCAGGTCATGATTTGTAGCAAAATTGCAAAAAATGCAAAAATGTTCTTAAAAAGGCAACTGGATTTTTATTATTAGATGTAATCAGAAAACATTTTGCCTCCTATCCAGGAGAATTTTTCAATCCCATGTGGAAAAGGAAGAGATGGCAAGAATATATATGTTTCTCAAAAAAGACAGGATACAGGACAACCAGAAAAACTTCTCACATAACGAGCTAAACAATAAAAGGCAATAAAAATTTAGAGACCATTTCTGCCCTTAAAGGTCATCACAATAACACACCAGAGGATGCTGAAAGGTTTTTGTGTAAATGAGTTAAAACCACATTGTAAACAGGAGACTATTGAAATCTGATTCCCCCTCCCCTATTAAAGGAAGATTTAACATGTTTACATAAATAGATTCTCAATAGTTCTTTATCAAGAATCGGGAATTTGCAGTCATCAAAGGAATGTCTCTTATCTTTAAGGTGCAAACGGACTGCAGACGATTCAGATCTCTGTTGAAACATTTGAAAAGTGGTTGCTTTGTGCCAAGAAGATCTTTCTCCTGGGGTCTACCTTTGGCATTAAATCCAAGGATGAGAAGCCAGGGAGGCTGCAAATGATCAGAAAAAATTTTTCTAATGAAAAATCTGATCTTCTCACATATCTCAGCCACTTCATCTCCATATCTCAGCCACTTCATCTCCTCCCACCCCCAAGGGCATGTCTCTAAATTTCTCTTCTACTTTGAAAGCCAAAATCTCCCATCCCATTAAATGAGAACTGACAGGAAGAGAGAAGTGCTGAATCCTGTACAGGGTGCTACATCTGGAATGGATAGGGACGGCCCTTGCTACTCAGCCCTTGCAAGTCCCACCATTACCAACTGGAACGATTTCTTCTCCTATGCATCCTTCGACTGAGCGGGCAGACAATGGAAATGCCGTGGAGGAGAGGAACGTGCAATATTTGAGCGCCAGCATCTCAGATACGTGCCTTCCCCATCCCCAAGCCGAGAGATTATTCTATAACTGTCTCAGCCTGTTTTTCCACAGCACTGACAGCAGCAGATGTTTCATGGTGAAATACTGGAATACTGAAAGGGAAGAAGAAAGGGGGGGGAAGCAACCGCACACAGAAAGGAGAAGAGGTGAGGCTGATGATGAAAGTGCGAGAGAGACCTGACTGAGCATCTTCTGACACAATCAATGTCATTAGAGTTTTACAGGACTGCAGACTTGGAGCCAAGGCAAAACTCTCCTCCGGCATCCTCTGCCGCAGACTTCCCTGCTCCGAATACAGCTTGTCCAAGCCCACACGCTGGTAGGCTAAAGCCTTCTTCTGGCTGGGTTCCTCCTTAGCTGTAAGGATCATCAGCTCTTGTAGCTGGAGCATTAACTTTCTTCTTCCAGTAAGAGAAATAAGATTGGGGGGAGGGGGTTAGAAATCTAGCCACCCACCCAGTTCTGCAAAATTCCTACTAATTATCTTGTAAACTGAAATCCAGTCTAAGGTTACCCTCGTTTGCTGTTGCAAAAACAGGTTTCTCCTTTCAGTTGTGTCTGACTCTAGGGGGCAGTGCTCATCTCCATTTCATAGCCAAACAGCCAGCATTTGTCCGAAGACACTTCGTGGCCATAACTATACATCGAGGCGTACGGAGCGCTGTAACCTTCCCACCAATTTAGGCGGTACCTATTTATCTACGTGCATTTTTACACACTTTCGAACTGCTAGGTCGGCAGGAGCTGGGGCGAGTAACGGGGCCTCACCCCATTATGTGGCACCTGGGTCTTGAACTCAGGCTGCCAACCTTCTGGCCAAAAAGCCCAATGTTTTAACCGCTAGGCCATCATGTCCCATATGTGCGCTCAGTTCCAGGAGCAGGAAGCGCATTCTTCCAGGCTGAGGAAGCAGGAGGCTGGAGGGGAGAGATGGTTGCAAGTATAAGAAGACCCTGAGCCAATCCTCACCTATTTCAGAATCTTCTTCCTGATTTTTCCAATATTTCCACAAGCCACCCATTAATGCACTTGCATTATTCTTGATCTGGTTGCCCAGCCACAGGTAAACCAAAGGTTTGGGCAATGCAAGAAGGCAGCATTTCTCCACATTCCCAAAACTCCGTTGAATTTTTCTGGTTGCAGACGAGCCCCCCCCCGCCCTCATAAGATGTGGCTGCTTTCACAGTCTTTTCCATTTTAATAAGCAGATTCCTGAATTCAGCTGCATTTTCTTTCCCATTTGCAATGAACCCTAAAAATGTTGCTCTGCTTTCTTCCAATTCATTTCAAAACCTGCCAGGATCAATGTATCAGGATCACCATGACGACCAGTTCTTGATAGTCTTAATGCAATTAAGCTATGTGTTGATAGAGTTATCTTAGAGTAGTAAAGATATTAATTGATAGTCCTATCTTAATCCATTTTCTCCTGACTTCAGGAATAATCTGGAGATAGATTGCAGAACAAACACGTCTGCCAAGATTTCACAGTCAACGAGAAAAATAAATAATTTGGGTCACTCCTCCAGTGAGAAACCCCTGATTTTACTTGGGTCCCTTCTGAACATGACGGCCCATTATTGAAACCCAGCTGAGTGTATCTTTGAGCATTAATTCACCCATGGAAACCTCTCTCCCTGCCCATGGGGTCCTTATCCAAACCAGCTTTTAAAAAAATATTTAAAAAGAGAAGTAAATAACTGAGGTGTGGGAAACAAAAAGAGAATTGGAACACATATTTCTATGGATGATTCTGGATCCTACAGGAGCCTTAAAAGGGCTGGAGGTGACAGTGAGAGAGGAGCAACAGGGCTGTTGGCCTGGGGGGGGTTCTTTAATTGTTTTCACTAATAATGAAAAGA
>JANHZU010009514.1:243005-255773 GCA_032468055.1 Acrochordus granulatus | reverse complement strand
TGTGATGGGTGTGGGCTTGGGAAGACTCTGGGAGGCAGTGCAGGACAGGGAGGCCTGGCGTAGTGCAGTCCATGGGGCTGCGAAGAGTCGGACACAACTGCATGACTGAACAACAAAAATTCTCAATAATATTGTTTTCTTGGCATATACAAGTTTTCCATTTGCAAATGGAGACAAGAGACTCATATTCATTATGGCTTTAAGACTAAATGACTTTAAGACTTTATGGCTAAGTTTGCATTTTTAATTGTAATATTGTTTTTATATTGTTTTAATGTTTTTATTGTGTGCTATCCACTTTGTGAGATGTGTGGCTATATAAATATGATGGATGGATGGATGGATGGATGGACAGACGGACAGATTAAATTATCCTCAAACAGGATTGAAAATTGGCCTTGCCAGTTCAGTGGTGTTAGTATATTACCATTATAGCCTGTTGGGAGAGCAGAAAGCAGAAATGGGCTCCCCAAGCCAAAAGAACTTCATTCCCATTCAATGTACAGCATCTCCCATTTCCATCTGCAAGGATGATTCCAGGTCTGAAGAAGACCTACATCTAAATGTCTTTAAACAAAACTCCTTGTGTGGCATTCTGCTATCCAGCAGGAGTGGCCTCGCTGGGAGAAGCAACATTATAGATGTCTCACAATATCCTGCTGGTTGTGGGAGGTAGCCTTAACATTTTTTGTGGGTGGCTGCTATGGGTAGGTCAAGGGTACAAAAGGGTGCAAGATGGAGTAGGATTTGGGGAGGGCGTTTCCCTCCTCAGTTTTGAGGGAAACTTTGTGGAGTTTTCTTTCCTCCTTAAAAAAAGAAACAAAACAGACACATACAGAGAAAAACCTATTTAGGGTGTACAGTTGCATTCTGCATGCTATTCCAAAATAGGAACAAAATGGTATTGCTGGATATAGTTGGAGGGAGTACCAAGGGCTAGTGACAAAGAAACCTGGGGATACTGTGTGGTCCTATGATTGCAAAATCTTGACCAACAATGATAGAATATTCATTATAGAAATGTGAAAATGAACTTACCCATCCATCCATCGTATTTATTTAGCAAATGTACATGACCACACAACAGATGACTCCAGGTGCCTAGAGGAGAAGGATCAATCCTAGAAAATGGCCTTCCTGAGATCCTAATGCTTCAGCAGTCCCAAGGATTATAGTGTTACTGAACCTGATATTTCAAAAACCTCTCTGTGCCTTCACAAAAACAGGCAATCTAATAAACATTCTGTAAGCCAACAAAATATTCTTGTAAGTTTCCCAGTCTTACTGGTTAATTATAGAATTCCAAGATTCACCTCAATGTGAATGGCAAAATCCTTCCATTAATATTATTTATCTTCTTCCTAGCCACTTGCTCTTGCATATAAAATAATGGATCACATCACCCAGCACTGCAGGGGAAGCTATTGTTCATTTTTACCAAGTAACTTAAATAGTTTCTTCATCTCCCATCTTTTCAACTTACTCTTTTCACATTGTTTGAGGAGGCACAAAGTTTTCCTCTCTTGGTATATGTCCATCAATTCCTTGAAAATATTTCTTACCCTTTTTTTGGTGTGGGCAGAATTAGGGTAGTTTTCCTTCCATTTGTAAATCGTGTAATCTAAGGCCCAAGTTGACTGAAGCAGTTAACAAAACTACCATCAAACACTAAGCCAGAATAGACAATCTGCTTCCCATTTGTACTTCAAGGCTGCATCCTTTTTGATGGTTGGAACAGGAGGGGGAAGGCATCGTCATCAGCATGTAACACAGTGAAACTGAGAAAACTCAATTATTCCAATTCAGGACTTATTCTAAATAGAAAAAGCACCCTATCAGTCTTGTCTGAATCTGAAGCTTCAATTAAAGACTTTTCAGTTGACAGGAGGAGGACTCTCAGTTTCTTTCAGTGTGCCCACTTGACCTGGGGAGCAATTGTACAGGCTGGGAGTGTCATGGAATCCACAACCACCACTTCTGTGATTCCAGAATCCTTCCCTTAGTAGATGAAACTAAAATCAGGAATTATACTTTTTTTATACAAGACCTCTATCACAACTGTGACTTTGGGCAGCAGACATAGAATTAAAAATCAACAAAGATCCACAAATAAGTCACGCTAGTGATACCTGAGATCTCCAAGGACTTTCAAAATGCCAAGAGGGTTGTGGCCAAATGAATCTTGGAGAGTTAGATATTCTAAAGGGCAGGCACTATGATAATGAAGATTCCTGGATCTTGTGAAATGGTACTGCTTAATAGACAGGACTCAAAACATGCCCATCTTGTCAGATCTAATGAACTGTACGGAAACAACTGGAGAAAGGTAATCTCATAAATAAGCTGATCCCATGCAAATTTTTTTGCAACTGTTTTGGCTTTGATGGGGCTTAAAGGGAAAATGGGTATCTTCATCTTTTCAAATAGTAAGGGGCCCATTTCAATATTTATAATTCCTGAATATCCCCTCCACAAATAGTCCCCGGCCCTACTGGTTTTTGAGGTGCAGTAAACATGCTGTACAACTCCTGCTGTGCCCACAGCCTTATGCATCTTTAGAGGGGTTCTGAAAGACAGTACAAAGTCTCCAACAGAAACTCAAATTAGGAGGCCACAAAATCCAAGTTCCATAACAGAAAGAAGACTCCTTTTACTATCTCCTCAAAGTTACTAGTAGTTCATTTCACAACTTGGAGTCTGTTGCCTTCAGATCTTCTGGGGTAATTCTGTACTTTGCCTAAACCATGGCCAACTTAGGAAAGGATGAAGTCTAACAATTATGAAACTCTCAAAGATAAATCATTAGCTGCTGCTCCATCCCAGGACAGAGAAGATAGCAGACAATATTCAGACATCAACAAGGCAAAGGCTTCTTCAGCTTTACATGTCACAATCCAAGGAGAGTTCTTGAATGGTTACTGGTACTGCAGTTTAATATGCTCCTCTCAAAAAATATTTATAGCTGGGCAGTTATCCCAACTGGCCGGCTTCTCTTTACAAGGTGGATTGGAAATAGATAAAAAGGTACTCAAGGACACAAGCCCTTGTGATTAGTACATTTGCTGTAGAAACACTAATGAAACCATTAGAATTCCAGCAACTGCTGTGTATCAAATGTAAGACTTATTTATAGCTAATTCAAGGCTCAAATTATTGCACTTATTTCTCTGCTCATGTGATGTAATGGGCTTGAAATCAATCTGGTGGAAGTAAATGATTTGTCTTCCTTTTGTTCTGATAATAAACTGATCTGGTATTAGATGGTTGTGGCCATGAAAGAAATGGTTATCACCAATTTTCATCAGGACTTCTGGTCTGATATGATCGTGTTACATACACTCTGCCAGGCATGGATTTCTAGTTGGTCCCTTTTTATAACTGGAATGATCCCAGTTTTCATTTGTTTGGAATTAGCTATTCTCCTTTCACATGGCAAAAGATGAGGGGCTCTATTAGAGGAATCTCAACATTTTTATCTTTTATTCCCTCCTTTAAAATATCCTCCATAATTTTTTGGTAATTTCATAAGAACTTGCTGGTTGACTGGTAAGGTTACAATTTATCTGTTGTTTTACATACATTTAGAATTGCACTGCATATTATATTATTTGTATCCCCATTATTGTACAGCAAGTAGCTTATAAATAAAAATATGTATAAAGAATTCAAACTATTTAGATCTCTGTGTCCAACCTTTTGCTCAGTGCAGAAATTCATAATAAAGCATCCTTGTCTAGCTTATGTAAATTCTTTCCAGGGCACTGGTTGCTACTGAATTGCACTTGTTTATTTATTTGTTATATTTTGTCTGTCATCTCACAGACAAATGATTCTTACTGACAGGAAGTTTCTTCTAACATCAATCAGAATCTGCCTCTTTGTAATTTAATTCTATCATTCCATATCCTGCATTCTGGAATGAGAGCAAACCAAAGTTGACCACCTTTTGTGTAATATTTCTTCAAGTATTGGAAAAGTGCTACCATGTTTTCCTATTCTCAACCTCAAACATTCTCAGTACCTTCCACCTCTCTTCAAAGGATTTAATTTCTAGTACTGTGTTACTATCCTTGTTTTGCCCCCCCTTTTTTTAAAAAAACTGTTTCTCTGAATCCTTCCTCATGAATTATGCCCAGACTAGATAAAATACTTGAGGTGGGATCTGATAAATACAGAATAAAATGGAACAATTACCCTCCATGATTAGGAAATTATGCTTAGGTTGATGCAACCTATAACTGCATTTACTTTTCTTTTTTCCTTTTTTTCTTTTACAGCCATGTCAAAATTCTGACTCACACTATTCCAAGATCTTTTTTACAAGCTCTATTGCCAAACCTGCTCTGTATATGTACATTTACTTTTGTTTCCTAAGCAAAGATCTCCACACTTATTTTCAGCACTTTTCACAAGCATATCAAGGCAATATTTAATTCAACTTCTTAAGATACTTGCAGCTGACAGCAGTTGATAGACATCTGTGTTCAGCAGCTAAAAAAAGGGTATACCTTGCTACTATTGTGATGAGATCATAGCTGTAGGTTTGAGTGGCAAATGAAAAACAAGAGTATTCTCTAGTAAAATAGTGAACCACAATTTTATAGTTGGCATAGAAGCCTGAATGTTGGTGATATAGGAGTTATGGCCTGGTTCCGAGGAGAACAGAACCTTATGCAGATCCATCACTCTACACAAAGCACTTTCTGAATGGAAGAACTGCCTTCAAAAACAGTGAATTCCTCTAGCCCAGTATAGTCAACTCTTATTGCCAGCAACTCTTTAGGTTCTCCATCACATAATCATTCCCATCCCTTGACTGTTTAACTGGAGGGCTGCCAAAGGCTGTACTTCAGGCCTTCCCCACACCAAGCAGGGGAACATTGAGCTCTTGCCATTCCCTTTAAGTTATCTGATGCAGAACTGCCCTTTCTGGCAATGAAATAAAATGACTTTTCTCAAGTCCCTTCTGGGCCACCTGTGTGGCTGATGAACTATATTCTACTTGGTTTGCAATATATTGAGCAGACCTTGACCAAGACCACAGCATCCTTAAAAGATCGCTTTTTAAGATCTATGAAATGCATGTCGTGACTGGAAAGCTTCAAAAGCTGTTCCTGGAACTGTGAAAAATAGTAATAGATTTCTAATAGCCTGTTTGTAAACAAGACAGTCTTGTGAAGCACACAGGAATGTGCATGGAGTTCTCATTCTTCAACCATAGACATTTTATCCAAACTAAAGAACAGTTTCTACAATCACATATGTCATAGCTTCCACTACTTCCATTCCCATAAATGCAGTATGTACACAGAACAAGAGAATGGGTTTATTCCTCTGAAACTTTTATTGTGAATCATCTTCAGTACAGTTAAACACTGGCTTCCTACTACAGTTCCACTTTGGAAGCTGGCTTAATACATATGAGAAAGATTGGAAATCCATTTTTAAAAAGAGTCAACATGGCTGAGAAACTTGCCAGAGTTTGCTAAACTTGTTTCATATATATCATTATAAATTTATTTGGCACTTGAAATACATTTATCATTTTAAATTGGTATTTAGTGCTGAATTAAACTGGGGAAACTCAGGCCTAAGCCCTTCTTTATGTGAAAGAGTTTTGCTGGTTATGTTTGGGCCAGTCATGTGATTGCTGTTGTGCAATAAAGTTGGAGATGGGAATACTGCATTGGTCACTTTAGATTCCTGGAAGAAAGGTGATATAGATATTTAATGAATGAAGACTAACAAATCAGTATCAAGGAGATGCGACTTTTATTCTTTAATTTGGCCTTTGAATGGAATGTTAAAGGTCACACTCCTCAAGAGAGGAGAATTGGAGATTTAACTGTAACTTGATTATCATTAAATGAAATGCAGGTTAAAATTAATTAAATGCAGGGGACATGGTTTCTGTCACATGATAAAATACAATACAAGGCCTTTACAGGTAGTCCTCCCTTAACGATTGGTCACTTAGTGGTCAAAGCTACAATAGATCCCTCAAAAAAAATCCCTCAATCCAATTCCAGAGTTCTTTTGGTTGCACACATCCTTGCAGCCAATTACTGCAATTTACAACATTTCTTGCTAGTTTCTGGCCTTTTCAGCCAGTTTCCAAAAAAAAACCCCATCCATCAGAATACACGGATTTGCGGATTTGCTTAACCGTGGCATTTGCTTAATGACCACTACAAAAAAGTCATAAAATCAGGTCCAGTCATATGAGTGCCTTAACTTATGACCATCATGACTTATGATGGAAATTTTGGGCTTCACTACAATGTAAATTGAAGATTACTTATACTGGCTCCATAAGGCTTCACTACAATTATAAATTGAAGATTACTTATACTGGCTCCATAAGGCTCTCAGGCATCAGATTGGTACATCCTATGAATGAATAAATGAATGAATTAATGAATTAATATCAGAGAATTGAGAAGCAGACATCTACCTCTCTATCTCTCTCTGCATGGGCTCACAAATGCTGATTGTCAGGAATGGTACTTTCTGTTCATCTGTCAACTTTCCTGCCATCTAATGATGACTGGCCTGGTTCAAACTCTTGGTTCCCCACTGGAGAGCTCCCCCTCTTCCAGCAGTGTAGTCCAATCCTTTCTCTAAATTAGATGTGATATTACAGCTTGCTTAGAGCCAGTGCTGGTAAATGCACAACAAAGCAAGTCGTGATTAACTTGCAGGATGTTGATGGAACCTTCTTGCAACTGTTCTGTCTACACCTAATTGGGAAAAATAGCCTTCCTCACCAGTTTTGTTTGCTTCAGGCTAGTGAAATGTCATGAATATTTATTCTGATTTTTATTTTTCTCAGACTTATAGGCTGCTGCAATCATGAACTGGCTCTAGGAGGATTGCATTCCCAATTGCAGCAACAAAATATTGACTCAGTGATTGCAGACCGTGAGTATAAAACTACTACCCGTTATTGTTAGATGTATAGCGTGCTTTTCTTCCAAGAGCTAAAGGTGGTTTATATGGAAAACGCCTTCATTTTTAATCCTCAAACAACCCTGTGTGGTATGTTGGGCAGAGAGAGAGTAATTGGCCCACAATTTCCCTGATTAGTTTTCATGGCTGAGGTTGGATTTAAACCTGGTTCTCCTCAATCTCAATCCAATACTTTAACTATCCACTACAGTGTCAATGGCTGTTCCTCTTTCCTCCTCATCACCATTTTCTTGGCATGAATTTTTGGATTTCAACCTGAAGACAGGGGAAACTGCTTAGTTCATCCCTTTTTCCTGGAAAAACTAGTGTTATGAAAGCAAAACATGGAAAACTAAGACTGGCTGCACAACTTTCCTTGGGTACAGAATTTTTCTTTTCTCCTAATTAGGGATAGATTGATACATTTACCTCTTATGCACACACCCATGGGAAAAATTCCACGCTCTTTGTAGGCTATCTTAGCAATGGACCAGATGAAAATAAGTACAAACAATGGGCAGACTGTCAAGCAGCACTTGTAGTCCAAGGAGGACGTGAAGTTTTTCTGACTAAAAATGCTGCATGTAGGATTATAAACATCCTGACAAGCATATAATCACCAATGTAAACAGCACTGTAAGTTGTAAACATATCCTAAAGGATAATGTTGAAATACAACTTTCAGAATCCCCAAGTAGCATAGCTAATGAGCTGAATAACTTCTTCACTGATCAAAAATGAGGCCTAAGCATTCTGCATGACTTTGCTTCCATTCTGTGAAAGCAGATGTTCAATTGTGTGAATAAGACTGGATCATATACATTTGTTTACTCTGAATCTACAAAAGATACAAAAATTGGTTTTCTTGGCACAGATTTTTAACAGGGATTCATGTGCTCTTAGGTTGCAGCTTTTTACAGTATTCACCATGTTTATTCCTGAAGAATGGTAACTCAGACTCCAACCAATATTTTAAAGCATTATACAAGAGTAGACTTCGGGAGCCTAACATAAAACCCAAGCTGACTTTCTTGCAGAAATGTAGGCAATTATTTTCTATCTTTATCAACATCTACAACTACAAAAACTGGAAAAGTTATAGGAGGAAAGAGGTGGCAAAGACCCTAATTATGAGAGCAAGGACAGTATAATTTGTTCAGTAAAATATATTGTGAAGGAAAGCAGAGCTTGTTTGGAGGCACTTCCTCTTTTTGAGTCAGCTCTGCCCAAAATTCATCTCAGACAGAGGTTAATACTTTACATCAGATAGAAGCAAGTTCTGGCTCACATCGGGATTGTCCACAATGAGCCAATTAAGTATTTATGGCTCAACAGGGCTTCTTACTGTATTTATTATAAAAAACCAACAAGGCCACATAGCTACTCCTCTGGATGTAATAATCTTACCCAGAAGATCCGATGCTCTTGCACACAGCAAGGAGAGGTCTCTTCTCAGCAAAGTTATCACTCTTCTCATGATCTGAATAGAGCAGAACACAGACACACACAAAAGCATTTGTTACAAGGTTTCTGCCATAAATTATTAACCATACAGAGATCAAATAACTCATAAAGCTGTTATTAAACCTAAACAGAGTGCAGTTTTAAACAACTACTCGGGGCTGTGACTCTTTTGCTCTACAACGCTATGAATGGCTTTCATTTACATATGAAGACCATGTTTGTAAGTACAGTTGCCCCAGTTTAAATGAAGTACTACCTATGCTCAAAAGTGAGCTGTGACACATTACATGAGCTATCACCTTGAAATCTTAAACAGCCTTGAATCAAACTACCCAAAGGACCACTTTTGTTCTTATGAACTTGTCCAAATTGAGATCAGGCTCCAAGGCCTTGTTGTTTGTCTCTCTCTAATTAATCTCTCTCTCTCTTTAATCAGTTAAGGTCCAGTTGGTAGCTGAGAGGATTATGACCACATTCAATTTCATATTCTTCTTGTTTTTTATGTCTGAAGCCATTTATGCTCTGAGGGGTGTTTCATAAGGATGAAAAGTTGACCTACTGTACACTGCTATATATCTTTCTATTGCACAATTTATTCTAAATTTTCCTGTATATATTTTGAGATATTCTTATCATGCCCAGAGATGTTTTCACAAAGTAACACACAAATATTTAAGGGGCTGAACACAAGAACATATAACTAACTACTCAGGAAGTTAGATTTTAACAAATACATCTTTCAGGCTTACGACTTTCCTGAAGTTGTAAAGGAGGAGAGTGTTTTGGTTTTCAGTGTATTCTAAACTGAGAAATTCATTGGAGATGCACATTCATCTCGAATAACTTATACGACAACTCTTACTGAATGGGTTGCATCGCTTTGATCTGTATGGGGTAGAATAATCCAGTACATTACAATCTTTGTTAAAAAAAAAACCTATTCCAGCCCAGTTATTTTTCTTGATAGAAAACTTTTGTGAACCATTCACAAGCCTTAAATAAGTATTACTGTAAATTCATCAAGCACAAAGGTATACCTTGAACATTAATGGTAATAATTATGGAAGATCTACAAAATAAATAATTAGAGCAACTTAACGTTCAACTATGTTTAAGTATTATCTGTTATATTATAAAAAATCTAAAAGTAAATAACAATAAAAGCATATTTTAAAAGAGTTAAGAATCTTCTTAACAGTTGGTTTCTTTCTCATTAGAATTCAGGCCACTTGACCAACAGAAAATATTGCTGAAAAACTATTTACAAAGCTTAATTCACAGTTTAACCATAGTCTTCTAAAATGAAATAATCTGAACAGAAAAACCATTAACACAGAAAGACAGATTTTTCACTCAACAGTATTCCTGAAGATTAAAGAGCCTGGGTAGAATCTGTGCACTTAAAAGGTTTACCAATCATCTACAGAATTCCTCCTCCCCAATTATGTCTCAGTTTATTCAACATTTAATGACTCACAGAGACAGTTTTACCATCAACAATCCATTCTATGAGCACATTTGCATTATATGAACCCTTTGTTGATAAACATTTGAAGCTCTTTTAAGAAACTCAGGCAAACAAAACTGTCACTCCCAACAGACCAACTCAACTTTGCTTAAAACACAAACATAAAAAAGAATTACGCTGAGAATGCTAAATATCAGAAAAACAGTTTTTTAATAAAAGAATCCTGAAAAAAATTGGCATTTGCTAACACAGCCTTTTAATTTACCTCTAATAGTGCCTAGTGGTTCTATAAAGATAGAAATGGAGCTATTGAAAAACAAGAGGTACCTAAACAATTAGATTAACCTTGAAGTACACAAAAGTGCCATCTTTGAATTTAATTTAAAAAGGACCATCAAATGGGAGTAATCAGCATGCAAAGATGTCTGAGCAGGCTCAAGGAATAGAAAAAAGCTTCACCCTGGCTAGGTTCCTGTATGGCATAACCCATGATATGATTCAACCATTGTTTGCGATATAACTCATTTTTCTAAGGATTCACATACCATGCAAAGTCATGGTTTATAGTTAAAATGCCCATGATTCATACAATACACTAAGATAAAACCAAACAAATTCTGTAGTGACTTCATATGATGTATGAGTTCAGTCACTCTGAGATATAACTCCAAAATTAAGGAAAGGATATACCATATAGAATATATTTGCCTGCATCAACTCTCTTAGGTACAGTATTCCAGAAGTAAACAAAGCAGGCTGAAACTCTCAAACAGAAACAGCCATTTTTAACATACAGTATAAGGACACAAAACTGCACATATGCATACAAACATTTATGTATACATACATACATACATATTTTTTCTCTTTTTTACTCAGAGTGGTGTCTGAAACTGAATAGGCTTTCTTCTATTTTTACATATAATAAAGTTTTAAAATATTACTAAATCTCCATAATTTAGGAATGGTGGACTGTGGAGGAAGATGAATAATCTCACAACGCAGTCTCCTTTCAAAATCCCTTCATTTCGATATGAAGCCAATACTGTCACACAAGTAATCCACAGAAGAGGTAGAGAGAACAGATACTGTGATCCTGAATGCCAGCACTTGACAATGGGAATAACACAAAGACTGAGATGACCTTCCATGGAGAACTCCATGCCATGAGAACCTGGGCACAATCCCCTTACACAGGAGCAGAGGATGTCAGTTTAAAAAATCCCACTTGCAGCCAATATCAAGAGTTTGTTAGGCTGGGTCTTGTTGCATTCCTGTTGCCCCATGAAACAGCACCACATTAAGTCTGGAGCAACAGTGTTCTATGAACTCCAAGTTCCTGACCCTTAAACTTTACAGACTGATTCCCCTTATTGCTTGCCAAATAGTATACCTTGACATTAGTTTACATAACAGACTGTTTTCTTGATTGCCAGCTCCTTCCTCTTTACCCAGCCCTTCATCTTGAGCATCTCAATTGCATTGACCTTCAACTTCAGATACCACAGATATAATAGAAAAAAATTGTGGCTTCATTCAATTTGGTCCTGATTCTACCCACTGCCCACTTCAACTCATCTATTACTTCCATAGGATCTCCAAAAGATTTCCTCTAAAGAAAAGCAGACATCAAAGCTTTTCCTTTCATACTATAAAGGATGTCTTTTCACAATACTCAACACTTGTCATATATGGTTTAAGGAATTACACTTAAAAGAGCCAAACCTTGGAACTGATTTTTACAGTGCAGTTGAAAAAGCACAATACACTCTAGGCCAGGGGTGTCCAACCTTGGCAACTTTAAGATACATGGACCTCAGCTCCCAGAATTCTTCATTAAACTATGCTGGGAGAATTCCAACGCTGGCTGAGGAATTCTGGGAGTTGAAGTCCACACATCTTAAAATTGCCAAGGTTGGACACTCCTGCTCTAGGCTGAAAACCCCAAAACATTCAGGGTCAAAATTCATAATTTAATAAACTGATAAGAGTCCTGGGATTCCCTGCTGGTTTCACTGCCAAGTACTAACTACACTTAGCCCTTCCTGGCTACTAAGCCCAAGCAAGATCATGAACTCCTTCATATGTAAAAATGAAGCCGAACAAAATGAACCAATCAGCTTCAAGAGATTTTTAGCAATATATTTCTTTAGGGAATACTCTTAAGTAATTCAGATAAATAGTTTAACTGTTTAAAGCAGTGTTTCTCAACCTTGGCAACTTTAAGCTGTGTGGACCTCAACTCTTAGAATGCCATTGCTGGCTGGGGAATTCTGAGAGTTGAAATCCACACAGATTAAAGTTACTAAGATTGAGAAACACTGGTTTGAACTATCAAATGGCTCCCTCTGCATCTGCAGAGTCTTTAACAAAGGAGATACTTGCCTCACCCACAAGCTTAAACAGGGTAGGAGATAGAAGGAATTAATCCTTCCAAGTTAGAGTGGATTACAAGGTTTTTAAAAATACACGAGATTGTGTGTTTTCTATGTGCAACTCTCTGGTGAGACACACCTGCTCTGTACAGAACATTTAACAAAATGCCAAACAGCATTTTATAAGAAATATTTTGTTAAGCCCACAGCTTGCCAAATCCATCAAATCAGAAAGGTATAGAAATCCTGTTGCAAAAGGCTTTTTTTCTCTAACTCCTATTTATTCTAAATCCTTTTAATTCTGTCATAACACTCCTGCATTTAACCTGCAAACCCTCCTCCCCAAAGCTGAAAATCCTGATAAACCACACAATTAAAGTAATGAAAACTGTGTCCCCTGCCAACAAGGTAACACACCTCCTCCACAGTCTTGTTTAATGAGAAAGAAAGAAAGAAAGAAAGAAAGAAAGAAAGAAAGAAAGAAAGAAAGAAAGAAAGAAAGAAAGAAAGAAA
>JANHZU010009514.1:181475-193636 GCA_032468055.1 Acrochordus granulatus | reverse complement strand
GAGGCAGAGGCTCTGAAAGATACTTGGGATGAGTTTGGGGGAGAGCATGATTTGAGGGCCAAATGAAATCATTTTCTATTTCTTGTTTACTGGAAATCCTGAAACTGGGTTCCTTTTCTGAGACCAGTCCAGTCAAGAAGAGTGAAAAAAATGGGCAGACGTTAGACTGCTGCAAGGTTTACTGTAAATTTCTGGAAGATGTGACAACAAAACATAGTTCCTGCATGCCCAAACGCACAACAAATCCTTGGGGTTCGTAGTCTTGAAAGGTCATTTTGGCACCAAGTGCTAGATTGCAGATTTCAATGGTTTAATAACAGCTGAGATCTTGCCGAAGACCAAAATCACCTCGCCATTAATATCAAATGAGCCAAGGCGCTTTTGGCAACTGACTTGCACACGGTTGGCATTTCCCCAGTGCTTCAACGGCACACAACGCAGTCCCCGGTCACCGGTTTTTCGAAAAATCTAAAAAATCGAAACATCGATTTTTCAGGACAAACAGTCGGGCCTCAAGCCAGCAAACAGGTGGGACAAGGCAGTTATGGGAGCGAAGGGACAATCCCCTTCGTCATTTGGGTGAACTCCGACTGCTCCTTATGAAATATTCCTCTTTTCTTTTCCAACAGAGTTCTTCCGCTGGCCCAAAAAGGGGTACTTACCAAAGATCCGAACGGATCTTTTGCTTAAATAAATATAAATAAATAAAAGGGATTTTTGAATTAGGTCAGGGAGTGGCCCTCAGGTTTCTAGTTGCCCACCCCGCTCTTAGACATCAGTCAATTTAGTTGACAGCAGTGTTTTTCCACCTTGGCAAGGTGAAGATTTGTGGACTGCAACTCCCAGAATTCCCCGGCCATTATGCTTTAAAATACATGGGCTTCAACTCCCAGATTCCCCAGCTACCATTCTTGAAAACAGAAAGGCTTCAACTCCCAGCATTCTGGCTGGGGAACTGTGGGAGTCAAAGTCCATATATCTTCAAATTGCTGAGGTTGAAAATACCAGCTCAAAGCAACAACCACTGTAAGAAAAGTCGTTGGCAAAACCGCCGATGTATTGGTGAAAAAGCCAGATGCCAGCCGGGGAGACCTGGATTCAAATCTTCTTTCAGCCCAAAAGATTTTTCTCATTCTGCCTCATTGATGTCATAATGTAGTTTTGTCAAGGAATAATTTAAAAGCAGCTGGTCAGGATAGGTGCATTTACAGAGAACAATAATTAGTGAGAGGAGAAAGAACATTAAAAAAAACCTTTGGGTCGGTCACACGGGTGACCCAGTTTACGACTCTCGTGACGTACGACGACCCTGATGCCGCAGGCTTCATTAGAGTCGTAAGTCGAGAACTACCGGTATTCTGTTATCATATAATAACAACAGTAAACAATAGTTCTTGTTTTTCTTGACCCAGTCTATCTGGAATGGCCGACAGCCGTGCTCTCTGCACATGCAAGCACATAGCCCAAGAGGCAAATGAAAAGGGGAGGCGCATCGGACTGGACCTGAGTAGCTGAATGCCCAGCCGAGGCTTTGCCCTGACATTTCAAAGCCGTCAGACCCACAAACTGGGCATCTATGGTTGGTGGACGGAAAAGCTGCAAGCGAGAAACCAAGCGAACCCGTGCCAGCTGCTGGAGGCGGAGGGACTTATGCGGATCGAGCGTAGTCAGAGTCCTTCGGGTCCAACTCCAGCATTACCTGGATAAGAGTTCGTCCATCAGAGGAAGCTGTAAAAGAGGGCCAGAATGGTGTAGTGGTGAAGGTGCTGGCCCAGAAACCAGGAGACGGCGAGTTCGAGTCCCGCCTCAGGCAGGAAAGCCGGCTGGGTGACTCTGGGCCAATCACCAGGAGGCGGGGAGTTCGAGTCCCGCCTCAGGCAGGAAAGCCGGCTGAGTGACTCTGGGCCAATCACCAGGAGGCGGGGAGTTCTAGTCCCGCCTCAGGAAGGAAAGCCGGCTGAGTAACTCTGGGCCAATCACCAGGAGGCGGGGAGTTCTAGTCCCGCCTCAGGCAGGAAAGCCGGCTGGGTGACTCTGGGCCAATCACCAGGAGGCGGGGAGTCCGAGTCCCGCCTTAGAGATGAAAGCCAGCCGGGTGACTCTGGGCCAGTCACTCCCTCTCAGCCCAACCCACCTTTATAAAAATAATAAAGGCGGGATAGAAATCTAATAAAGAAATAATTGCAATTTGCTTTGTATACGCAGGACCCCCATACCTGAACCTCCCCAAAATGGGCTCAAACCTTGATTCAAGTGAAAGGACTCTTGCGTACTCCCTACAGCTACACACTCACAAACAGTACACCAAGGACAGTGGCGGTTGTCAGCCGATAGCGAGAACCATCCGAAGGACCAAGCGACGTGGGCACAGAGGCTTAACGGTCCTGGGGCGGGAAGCTCTCCATCCTCAAACAGAGCGTGGCGGCGTTTGTGGCCTCAAGATGCTCTGCCCGCCACCCCGAGTCCACGAAAGGGGAGGGGGCAGCAGCAGACCAGGGAGCAAAGCAGGAGGCGACAAGGCCGCTCCTCTCTCCAGCGGCTGAGCAAAATCAAAGCAAAGCCTGACAACCGACGGGATCATTAGGAGCGAAGAGGCAGAGCGCTGCAGGTTCCGTCAGGCGGGAAAGACCAGGTTACGAGAATCTTCTCAACCGACTGTCCAGCACTGCATGTATTAGATAAGGTTCAACGGCAATCCGGGAGGGCTGGACCTTGTGCATTTGTGGCTACGTAGTGGTTCGAGACTAAGCCCTCTTCACTCCTCCCCCGGGCTTTGCCGCATCTTCTACAGGTTTGGACGTCGGCAAGGGCTTTGCAAATATTGAACAACTCTCCCCAACAAAGGGGCTATATTTGGAGGAGGGTAATTCCCCCACACACACCCTGCACCAGCCAGCACCCACTGTTCCAGAGATTCTCCCATTTAATCAATGCTCCTCCTCCTTCAGATGGAGAAAAGATCACTCCGAATTCCTTGCAGGGGAGGCTCTTATCGGAGGTATCCCGGTTAAAAATCAGGTCTGGTCACGTGAGGACTGCCTTTATGACCATCATGACTTAATGACCAAAACTGTGGGCTCGATTACAGTCGCAAGTAATCGACTACCTGTCTACGCTGCCCATCTAATTCTGCAAAGTGACTCTGCAATCCAACTTGCAAATCCATAAATCTTTCTGCCAGTCGCTGCCTTTCTCTCCCCAGGGAACGCTTACCAAGGGCTCGGGCCACTGCCAGGAAGGGAATCTGGTCGATGACGGTGCTGCGTCGCACGGGTCCGTTGTGACTCAGACGAGGCCGTTTCCACACCACCCGATTCACACCGGATTTATTGATCACACTAAATTGGAGAGAACAGAGAGGAGGATGGCATTAAAGGAAGGGGAGAGGTGGAAACTCAAGTGTAAAGGAAATGGATATTCATGGATAATGCATTTGCACTAAATACATTTCTATAATGTGCAATTTAGGGGTAATGCTGTCCACTATCTCTAAAACTCTACACAGCGCATGGTCTGGTTACTTAAGAAGCCACCTCTCTCCCATAATGTCTGCCCAGCTGATTCGAGCCTGCAGGGCTGGTGCACTCCCACATTCCTTCTGTTCAACAGTGTCACCCTGCCGGACCCCCAAAGTGTGCCTTCCCTGTTGTGGTGGCTGTCTTCTGGAACAAGATTTCGATCAAAGGAGTCCAACTTTGGCATAGCTGGCTGAGGAATTCTGGGAGGTGAAGTCCACACATTTTAAAGTTGCCAAGGTTGGACAACCCTGATCTAGATGGCCTCCATTCTGCTACTGTGCAGATGACCAGGAAAACCTGGCTCTTCACAGGTCTTCAATGAGGCAGAGTGAGACCTCTTGCTTTATTCCATCTTGAACTTGCTGCCTTTTCTTCTTCCTTTTGCACAAAGTCCTCAACTAACGACTGGTCACATAAGACTCAACTGACGACTGGTCACGCGAAAGACCAGATCCAGATGTCAAGGTTTAATTTAACTAATTTATTGCTTAAGGCTCTTTATAAGAATCAACTCAACTCACAGTCTAGCATTAGCACCTACGAGTATGAGATAAGGTTCAACGGCAATCAGGGAGGGTTGGACCCTGTGCATGTGTGCTTATGTAGTATGAACGTGACCACTTTATGCAAGAACTTGGACAAATGTGATTTACTGAACAAACCATGGAATAAAAAAATGATGGCTTAACAGAACATAAGAACTCCTCCAACCACATCTGACAAGGTGGTGCCCAAAGCATGTTTGAAGCAAGGAAATGCAACTCAGCAATAAAGGACCTACTTGAATAGTTCTCTCAAGTTACAGGTAGTCCTCAATTAATGACCACTCATTCAGCGACTGTTTGAGGTTACAATGGCACTGAATGAGCGGGACTCATGACTAGTCCTCATAATTGCAGCCACTGAAGCATCCCCTCAGTCATGTGATTGCCATTTGCAACTTTCCCTGCCAGCTTCTCACAACAAAGTCAATGGAGAAGCAGGTAGGACATCAAAAGTCACAGTCACATGAAGTCCTTGCTTAACATCTGCAAAACTTTGTTAAATGACAGCAACTGGATGTGCCGGAACTGTCATCATTAAGGGGCACAGTCATGCGATGTCTTGCTTTACAACCGTGCTTCTTAGTGATGGAAATTGGGTCACGCAGTGACTTGACCTTGACTTTATGATCTTTTCTTGCGGCGGTCATTGAGCAAACACTGCTATCATTAATTGAACCAGTGGTTTGTTATAGGCACTTTCAGTTTCACCCAAAACTGAAAGTAACTGCAGGTTTTCAGCAAAACAGTCATGTGACCGTGGAGTGCTGCAAATGCAACCCAACTGCTGAGCGCCTGAGGTGCAGTCATTCGACTGCTGGGGAGAGGGGAGAACTATTGGAACTTTGAATCCGGGTTGTAAGTACCTCCAGGGAGGTCCATCCTAACTCGCTAAGCAACCACCACAAGTCAAGGACTACCTGCATTCTGACAGCAAGACGCGGAGAGGATCTTCGTTCAAAGGGCTGCTGGTTGGCAAAGTTAAACAATACTGCATTAGAAGCATGAGCATGGCGTGTGGTCATTTTGCACAATGATGTCATCTTGACGTGATCATACCTTCTACCAGAAGCCAGCAAGATTTCTTACCTTCCCCCGAGACCTTCAATCCGCTGTCTCTCCTTTGGGAGCTCAGGTTTGTGATCTTGCGTCACCTCCACAGCCCGGACATAGTCATCCTTGGGGTCATCCTGGACTCCAAGAACCACACCTGAGTCGCCGACGTGTGCCACGTACATCTTTGAACCCCGGATTATCACCACGCTGGCTGTGGTCCCTGAAGTGCTTGGAAGACCCGTCATGGTCTTGGGCCATTCTGCTGCAAAGGGGAAAAATAACTGTAAATTGTTTAAATACTGCCAAGAGTTCATCCACACAAATACAATATGCAAAATAAAGCAGATGGACAGGTGCCTATTTGCCCAGGAGGATAAGAATATTCCGTGGGAGACTGCTTTCAGAAACCTCTCTCGTTTTCTTTCAGATGGTCAGTTATCCTCAGCAGCCGCTTAATTATATCTTAATGGGAGCAGATTTGACAAAATATCCAACACGAAATTCTGTATTTTGCAACAACTAAAGGCTACTGGTGTATTTTCAACATTTAATCTGCATCTTGCAGAAACCCCGAACTGAAGTGAAAAAACACAAGGGCTATCTATTTATATACTATGTCAACAGAGCCACAGAAAATCTGTTTGCTATGGAACCTGACATTGTACAGAACATTTGACAGGAACATATTTAAGTAATAAACTACTCACCCACCCATTCTCCTCCAACGCACTTTTTAAGAACAGATTCTACTTTTTAAATATAAAATTAAAAGCAAGCACACTGTGGATTATAAACTTAAAAAAAAAAAGGAGATTGCCAACTGAATTACCATGATTAGATTTCTGGCAAATATACAAATAGTCCTCGACTTATGACTTAGCGACCGTTCAAAGCTCTGATGGACCCCCTCCAAGGGTATTTATGACCAGATTCCCAAATTCCGACAGCTGCCTCCTCTTCATGAGACTACATGTCTGCCACTTGGGAACCAGCCCACATTTGCAGCCCTTTGCAGCACCCTGTGGTCATGTAACCGTGTTTTATGAGTTTTGCCAAAAACCAGCATTTACTTCCAGTTCTTGACAAAACCAGCCCATAGCTAACTATTTATTTGCTTAACAACTACTGCAAAAAATGTAGTGAAAGCGGATCTATCACACGGGTGGCCTATTTTACGACTGTGATGGTCGTAAGCTGAGGACTACTGTATCAATTCAAAAGAAGTTGAACAATTCAAAACCACTGTCAAGTCAGAGGACAAAAATGGGATCGAGACACGAAAGGAAAGTGGGGGGCTCATTCTGTGGCCCTAAGAGCGCCGAAGATGTACTCCACCACTAAGCTGGGATCACTTTTCACAGTTGTAAAATGCTTCAGAGCACACAAGGCACAAATGTATCCCTTAGCTATAACTCTTTAAAGCAACTATATCTTTTCCCAGGGTCATAGGCAGCCACCTGATTTCCAGGAAACGTGGTGGCTGTTTTTAAGACTAATCCTACATTTTTGCTCCTGGGCACTTTGACTGCACTTATCTGGAACCGAATCTACACAGCCTACTTGTACTACATCGTTTTCATGCAGAACCATGAAAGAAAACACTGGATAACTGGCTGGGTCTGTGCATTGCACTAAAATGATGCGCACATCATTTTTTGATGCAAAAACCGCTTTGTCAGCTGGGTAGGAAAAGAGCACTCCAACAAGGAAAATAAGGCAAAGACTCAAAAAAAAGAGCAAGGCCAAGCAGAACAAAATCTGAAACTGGATTCCAATGTCATTAAAGTTTAATTTTAAATGAAGAACAAGTTTTAATTTTAATCATTTTGCCCTTATATTATTCTATGTGTATTGCTTGGTTTACACTTTCAGTCTTCATATTAAAAACTTTTTATATCATTATCTTAGGGCCTTAATATCATTGTTAGCTTTTGGGTACTCATAGGTTTCACTGTTATTATTAACATTTCAGTCGTTTTTACAGATGTTGTTTTATGACCGACACAACCATCTGAACTATAATTAAATACAGTTTGCAAGCTAATTTCCCATCTATTTCATTTTAATTTTACCCTTTTGACATTTGAAGTTAAAATCCAATAACCACTTTTCAGAAGGCTCCTTGCAGGCTACATCAAAAGACCGGAGGGCACAACACTAGTTCATGTATCAAGGTTTTCAAAAGGTAAAGGACCAGCTTTGCACATCATGCCCAGCTTATACTGAACCGTAAGAATGGCTTAGAAGAAATCAAGAAACCATCAAGAAGTCCTCAATAACATGGCTTGTTGGTTAGCTTCTTGGCTTGGTGGGATTCAGGAACCCATCTCCTGAAATGGGAGAAAGCAAGTCCTTGCAGACAAAAATAAGATTCAGGTGAATAACTCCATTTAATAACAGCTGCCCGATTCTTTTGCAACTGCCCAAAACAGTGCAAACATGTACAACCATGTTGAGAAAGATCAAATCTTGTTAGCAGGAGTCCATCAGGAAATAACACGGCAATAAAAAGATTGGGAAGTAAAAAAAAGTGCCCCCGAAGAAGGAAATATCAAAATGCTTCTCTACTTTTCCCAAGAAATTATTGTTGTGTTCATGAGGTCACCAGAAGTGGTGTGACGTGGTCCAACTTCAAAGAACCAAGTTATCAGTCGTAGAGAAACACCATGGTGGGAAATCCATCTCCTTATGGGTGGATATACTACAACACCCATCAGTCTTCTTTATGGACCATGCTGTTTGCGGATTTTGGACATTATAGTTCAACAAAACCCGAAGGACCTCTGGTTTCTCATCCAGAAAGACTATTAAGTCTACTGTGGTTTGAAAATTGTTCAGTCACTGAATTCACACACGTATTAAGCCAAGGTTCATTTACTGCTCAACCTACTGAGTAAACCACAATCGTTAAATTTCCACCAGGGGAATTAGCGGCAAATTTGTGGCCATGCAAAAATCATGTCCTATACCAAGCACATGTGTGTGTGTGAGAGAAAGCTGAGATGGCACCCATAACCACATAATCAAAGCTGTCCCCTTCTTACATGTGCATCAACAAACTAATCACAGCTGCCATCTTGACTTTTTTGACCCCACATATAGAGGCCCCTGACCCATACACTGACCCCATCAGGCAAATGCCTCCATTATATACTTGCAACCCATGGTCCCACTTAAGGACATGATTACGGCATTCACCTTCCTTTCACAGATGCTCATCGTTCATGACGAACTTGTAAGTTCTTGTCATAACTGTATCATGGTTCACGACGTAACTAAGCCATGAGGTTGTTTATACTGCAGAGACCTCGACTTACAACCATTCGTTTAGCAACCATTCAAAGTTGCACCAGCACTAAAAAGTGACTTTCAGCCAACGTGCAGTAACGTAAGATGAGGCAAAAGTAATGCAAAATATTGCAAATTACTATTTCCCATGGAACAGATATTATAGTTCTATACCTAAAAACTTTTCTGCAGCCATGATATCCTGCTGACACACATTCCTATTTTAAGCAAACTAATTTTTATTATTATATTTTATATATATAATATATACATATATTATACATATAGGTATACTTATAATAAAAATGTTTATTTTTTAAAGCTCAAATTTAAAAGAATCCTTCCGCAATGTGAATGTTAGCCTTCAAATAGTGTGCAGTGAAGGAATGTACATCATTGAATACTTCAGTGCCTCTGTATTATTTATTTGCCTTTTTTCTGTATTATCACTTCAAATCCGACCGCAAAAACAGGAAGAATCTGGCCACAGCCTCAAGAACCCTGGGATATATACAAAGTTAAGCGCCCAGTAACTAAATCAGCAAGTAACTAAAGGCTACCTTTCCCGTGGAGCACATGCTGGGAATTCTGAGTTTTGTAGTCCAGAGTTTTCCCAAGGAAATGGCAAGTCGCTGGATTGTCCCTGGGTTGTGAGTGTAAGGTGTGATTTAACAAGGAGAGGACAAAGTGACAGGAAGCAATTACGGAAGGCACCATAGACAGACCACTTGCCAGTCATCCATTCTGTTGAAACTATAAAAAGATTTAGTATTTCCTCTCCTTCCTATTCTCCATTGCACTGTTTCACCCACTGCCCGAAACCTAATGCATTTGTGTCTGGTTTATTTGGGCATTTTGAACAAACCTAGCCATTGTGGCTTAGTCAAGAAAACCACAAGGAACAAAACAGTGGCGTAGCACAAAGTGAAACACTTTCTTTCTGGTATAACTAGCATCCAATACTGAAATATCTAGTTCACACAAGCAAAATACCACAGAATAAATCCACCTTAATTTAAGCTCGACTATAAGCTTGCACATAAAGGTAGTCCTCGCCTTACAACCATTTGTTTAGCAACCGTGGACAACTGAAAAAAGGGATTCACAATGGATCCTCGTTGAGCAACCGCACAAACGTGCAACCCTGAAAAAAGTGATTCACAATGGATCCTCACACTTACAACTGCTGTAGCATCCCGTCACATGATCATCATTTGGGCACTTGGCAACCGGCCTGTATTTATAATGGTCGCAGCAGTCACTGTTTGCGACCTTCCAGCCAGCTTCCGACAAGCAAAGCCAATGGGAGAAGCCAGATTCGCTTAATGACTGTGTGATTTATTTAACAACTGTAGGGATTCACAACAACTGTGGCAGAAAGCTCACAAAATCAGAGGCAACTCACTTCACAACTGCCTCGGTTAGCAATGGAAATTCTGGTCTTAACTGTGGTCATGGAGGGAGACCACCTGTCTTGCTCTTTCCCCCTTCTCCAAATTACAAATTGTCACATCCATTTTAAACACCATTTGCCCATCTAATCTAGCTAGCCGTGCACGGTAACGCGAGTGGTTAAGATGCTGGGCTTGCTGGCCGGAAAGTCGGCACCTTGAGTTCGAGACCCAAGAGCCGCCCATAACGGGGTGAGCTCCTGTTGTCTGCCCAGCTCCTGCCAATCTAGCCGTTCGAAAGCATGTAAAAATGCAAGTAAACAGCCACCACATTGGTGGGAAGGTAACAACGCTCCGTGCGCCTCGGCATATAGTCATGCTGGTCACATGACCACGGAAGCGTCTTTGGACAATGCTGGCTCTTCGGCTAGGAAACGGGGATGAACACCACCCCCTAGAGTTGGACACGACTTTTACCTTTACTAATCTTACCTAAGCATTTATTCTTAGAAACAGAAATAAGCCAGCTCAAAACTCTGCTTTACAAAGCTGGCTGTATCGACTAACCATGATTTTAAAAACAGTCCAAAACAGTTTTGGACTGAAATTTAAGCCTCCTGGCTATCGCCATATATAACACTAAGCCACAGCCCATTCAACTAATCAGAGTGGGCTGGTTCACATGGCACATTAAGCTAAAACCAAACTCTCATGGCATTATGTAGAACCACTAAACTCCATGCCCAGAGGATACCGGTATCCGAGATTAAAAAAAAAATCAAGATTACAAGATTTTTTTTACACGATTAGACCACAAGAGACCTCATGTCGTAACATCTCTGGCAGCTCAGTGGTGTTTAGCAATACCCTACAAATTGCCCTGTTATTTTCCCACAATGCATCATTCCAAGACAGTTGAAACAGCACAAAAAGTTGTCACTTTAATTCCCACAATTCCCAGGAGCAATGCTAAAGGTAGGGTGTACCAGAGCATTGTGGAAAATTTACAGGACAACTAGAAAACGACTTGTAATTGCTAAAACTATGTTTTAATGTAGAAGGACTTAAAAAGCATCCCAGCTGAAGAAGAAACTTTGTTTTGTTTTTTTGAGAAAGCTGAAATCCAACCACATTTCTTTTGTTTATCAAAAACCTACATTTGTTCCACAGATTTGGGCCTCTATCCACCCACCCACCCCTCTACTAATTCATTCCAGGTTTGTTTTCCAGCGAAGGGCGTCTGCAGCCAATTTTGCAGGACACAATTTCTACAAAGCACAACCAGGAAGCCAGAGGGGCCAAAAGGAAAGATAAAATTACATGTACGAGCTCAGCTTGGGACAATCCTACATGCAAGAAGTCCCCTTAAAATCAAAGGGGCGTAATTCTGAGTAGACAAAGAAAGGATGGCGACATCAGGTACCCTCACTTGTTAAAATCAATGAGCACAGCAAATGACCGCTTTGGATCGGCAGCAGCCCAAAATAAAACTCGGAAGGCAAAAATAAATTTGAAATAAACCGTTGTCCTTCGACCTCCTCTGTCTCCAGAGTCAATAATACTGAAGATGGGACTTTCAAGCAGATTTCTGGCTGAAACAGTCATGAGATCATTGCTTATTTAATGTCATTTGGCAAAGGGTATCAAATAGCGAAAGCCACGTTCAAGTTAAAAAAAATGGAAAATGAAAACTGCACGAGATTTATTTTTTCTAGTTATTTTTTCTTGACCTCGGTGCATTACTGTAAAAAGGTTTGGGAAGAGGATTGCTTTTATTCAGTTTTAAGGAAAGAATTAAAAGCTAGAATTACCGTACCTTCGGGGGCACTCGTGATAGGCTAACTCGACTCTCAACCTCACGCTTCGCCAAAAAAGCCAATGCGTACAGATCTCATCAAAAGGGAGTCATGCGCACACTCTGTTGAACACCCAAAGGAGAGGAAAAACCCGTAACCCCGAGTAAAATGATTCAATGGGCCTCGGTTGGGTCCATCAACGAGAAAATTATTCGTGGGAAGTATCACAAGCGGTCACTTTCATTCGGGCAAACAGCGAGATCAGCATCGCGCATCGTTGAAAGTGAGAACGTGAAGAGCTCCTTCCCACAGGTCAAGTTCACCCCAAGACTATTTTGGGAAGTCTCTGCTTACTCATCAGGATTCAGTAATTCAGGGTGGCGAGTTCAGCAGGACTGACAAGTTAGAAGAACGTAAGGTGACTCATCTATTTCAAGTGCTTTCAACCTTCATTTAAGCACGCATAATTTTTTTTCGAATATATGAATGTCGGGTGTGAATCCAGCCACAGTGTTCTTCAAGAACAAGGCTTATCTCCCTATTCAACACCAAAAGACTCCTGGTTTTTGG
>JANHZU010009514.1:120242-137588 GCA_032468055.1 Acrochordus granulatus | reverse complement strand
ACAATGACATTGTGCTGTCATGTTTCATTCTTTACTAATACATATTTACTAATATTTCTATTCTCTGTTATTATTTAGATTGCAAACTGTCCAAAACCCAGTTGGACTGCAGTGACGGATGCATTTTGTAAACCAACCTGCATAAAAGGCAGCAGCCCTGGCTGTGTTCATAAATTAGGCTTCGCTTAACTCCACAACAGGGTGGGATTGCATGTCACCTTAGGCCTTACGCAAACCAGAAACCACACAGACTTGAGTTCTGACACTGCCCCATTCTTAAGACCCAAGCAACAAACCATATCGGGTTTACCAGAGATGCCTGCTGGAAGGGGAGTTATCAGATGAAAACAGCAGTATTGTGCTGTTGTGATTCAAGGTTTGCCCCTTTTGTGTGTGCATTGTGATATCGTATGCATGTATAAAAGCGGTCGAGCTTGCTTTGCTGACATTGTTTTGAAGAAAGGGGTGGATCTTTCTGTCTGGGTTTGGAGCACTGTCTGAATGCCAAATACCTCTTTCTTGGTTTATAAGAAAAATCACCATTGGGGATCTGAAATCCACCTCAGTGGAACAACATTCAATGGTGCAGAACACACAGAGAGCATTGCTTATGGAAGAACACTAGATGGTCCCATTGTTTCATTTGGCGCAGAATCTATTAGTGTCTGTCACAGAGATTTCCAAAACTAATTTAACAGTCCTTTTCCCTGTCCATATGATCAACTTCAAGATCTTTTCTTCCACTGAAGTATCTAACCACAAAATGACTCAGCACGTAGTCTTCGACATGTGACCACAATTGGGACCAGAATTTCCATTGCTAAGCAGAGCAGATGTGAAGTGAGCCAGTGCCCAATTTTATGACCTTTTTTGCCATGGTTGCTAAGTTACTCATTTGCAGTTATGAAGTGAATCATGCAGCTGTTAAGTGAACCCATTCTTCACCATGGGGTGCTTTTGGAAGTAAATGCTGTTTTTTTTTCAGCAAAAGCATCATAAATTGCAGTCATGTGTCAGTGGGATGCAGGTTGGTTGCCAAACAACCAAAATGTGGTCACATGACCGCAGAAATGGTCAGCTGTTGGAACTTTGGTACAGACCATAAATACCCTCCTCATAACTTTGAATGGTCGCTAAGCAACCAGTCCTAAATCGAGGATTACCTTGGATGCTGTATTTCTACTGTACATAGTTCTAGTAGACTCCTTTGAGATTAGTCTGATGGTTGAATCAGCTATTATCTGTCCATTGGTGACTTATAGAATGTCAGTTCGAAGTTGGAACCTCCTAAGTTGAGAGAACTTTTGGGAAACGTGCTTTGTTCTCTATGTCTTTATCCATCTTAGGTATCTTCCCAGGTATTGTTTTATCTTATGTCGTCAAGCAGAAGTTATTCCTTAAATTCTACCTGAGATGTCTTCCATGGTTGTGTCTTCTCTTCTTGGCAATCTCCACCATCTTCTGATATTTAGTTTTATTTCTCTTTCTTGGACTTTGGCAGTCTCTTTTCACATTCCTGCTTATAGTTCTTTGATTTCATTCCACAGTTCCTCTGGTGCCCCATCAATGAAATTCAGAACTTCAGAAGAACTCCTAATATTTTCCTTGAAAATGGTACATACAAGGCCACCTTATAGAAACTGACTTTCTTCTTTCACTTGAAACATGCACATGAGCAGTTTGTGATCTACAGTCAAACCCAATCGTATCCTTTTGGTCATAGTTGATGTGGAAGCATTATCTTAATCCTGGTCATCACGCAGCCGTTTTAATTCTCCCTTGTTTTCTTTTCATAGATCATGATTCTCCCCCTATCCTGGGCTTTTCCCCCAAACAACCTTTTCCAAATAATAAGCAGAAATGAAAAAGGGTTTGTCACACAAACAACAAATTTACTATTAATTGCCACAAACACTGTATTGTTTATAAGAAGTGGAGTTTTGACATTTTGTTAAATGCCTGCGAAAGTCTTAAGTCTGAGTGCTTTCAGAATTTCAAAAGAGTTGAATAAATTAGTATAGAATTCTTATTTAATGTCATTTATAAAATATTGTCCTTGTCAATGGTCAATCATTAATAGGAATTGGATGAAGAAGAATTGCCTATTTCTTCATTTCTAGTAATGGAAAGAACAGCAGGTGATAGGGGTGGGGGGCAACGTTGCTCCATAATTTTCTTCTCTTGGGTCTTTGAGTGCCTGAAGAAACAAGACAAAAAATCTGTAAATTTTGTAAGAGTTTGATCTGAAAATGAAAACCCAACTTTGACAGGGTCCAAGATGTTTCCCCCTCTTCATATCCTCCCTGTTCCTTCTTTACTATTTTTGGAGGGCTATCTCAGAAATCTCCATGCTTGGCATCAATCCCTGACCTTGGGAAATGGCCCAGTTCAAAAGTGAAAAAAATAATACAAATATCCCAAATCCTGCCATGATTGTGCAGGATTTGCTGCACAAGGATTTCTACCAAGCTACCCTCATGAAACATTGGAAGCATGTGGTGATTCATCAAATGGAAAAAAACACTTTTTAATAAGTTTGGATGTGCATGGCCACTTTGAAAGTCATGAGAACCAAACTTCCTGATGGATCTAACCTTATCAAGGTCAGGAATGTTGGTTGGATTAAAAATAAGTCCCAATCCCAGAACAGAATAGGTAGTGGCATATAATCAGGCTTGGCCGATGGCAGAGATGGAAGACTTAATTTGAGTAGAATTTTGATGGGAAATCACTCTTTTAAAAAGAAAGAAATTTGCTGGAATCTTCTTTTTAAAAAAGGCAAATAGAAGGTGGCAACAAATATATAAATAATTGGTGCTCTAATTATTCTTTGCCAGCAAAATACAGAAGACCAGCAGCAGCAGCAGAGCACAGCTACCTAGTTTGTTTTCAGCTAGTAATTAAGAATTACCAGCCAAAAACAAGCCAGATGGATGGGCTGGCTGATCTGTTCTTGACCAGCAAGCAAGGAACAAGATGCATTTTCATAGCTTATGAGCATGGGTAGGAATGTCATTACACATGTCCTCCCATAGCAGTTGATGCTTTCATGTAAAGGAGGGGCTTATGCAGTGATGTCACTGAAGGCAGTGCTTGCTATATTGAAAGTCCTTGACTCACAACCATACTGGAGCCTGTCCATCATGGCTGCAAGTCACGACGATAATAAATCAGGGCATCCACATGTCCGATCTGATTTTACAACCTTTTTTGTGGCAGTTAAACAACTGCTGTGGTTGTTAAGCGAACCAATGTTTTGCTATGGGTCAATTTTCCCAAAAACTGGAAGTAAATGCTGTTTTTTTGGCAAAACTATTGTAAAATGCAGTCATGTGACAGTGGGATGCTGCAAATGATTGTAGATGCAGGCCAGTTGCTGAGCATCCAATATGTGATCACATGACCACATAGGTGGGGGATAGCCATTGGATCTGGGTTGTAAGTACAACCAGTTGTAAGTCAGGGATGTCCATCGTAATTTCAAACGGTCATGAAGTGACCGGTTGTAAGTTGAGGACTACCTGTAATCTTTGCATGTGATGAAACTCCTACCACTTTATTCTTTGCAGAATGGCTCTTAACAGAAAGAAAAAAAAACAAAATCTGGTGAAGTGAAATGCTATGTTTGTCAGCCCTCCATTTGTGTTGCTGAGCATGTGGGTGGGGGTGGGGGTGTTTCTAACTCAGTCTATTCTCTATCTTATCATCTTTACCTTGTTTTAGATACGTTTCCTTCTGGGACATCATAGCCTCCTGACATTGAGGGCATCTGTCCCTTGTCTTCCTGTGTCTTCACTTCCCTAGCAAGCTTCCGGGCATCCCGTGCCTTCCGTGATTTGCTGTTATTGGGAAGGCTGACCCCATCAGGGGTCTCCAAACAATAACAGGCCTTCTGCAATGAAACCACAAAATTAGAGCCAGAGCCAGGGGCTGGAAAGGGGAGGGCAGTTTTTGAAAGGATTTAGCTGAAGGAACTTGGGGCGTGCTCACATGGAATGTGTGGGGAGGTTTCAGAGTTGAATTGAGTTCCCACTTCACACTAAACCATGGTCTATTTAACCATGATTTATGAAATAAACTCCCACTGGCTGGGTTTGTATGATGCTCAAAACCAATATTTTTGAAACTTGGTGTAGTGGTATGTGCAAAGGACCTTGGGAAATAGCTGAGAAGAGCCATAGCCAGGGGAATGGTCAAAGAAGAGGCAGGTGAGCCTCCAAAAAGAATATGGGGTGGCAGAAGCCCCCACCATGTTTCTTGGGCTGTAAAGTAATGGAGTAGAAATGTACTTTCAGACTTGCAAGATTCTGTTAATGTAACTCTACAATAAAGTAGAAATAATTCTTCTGGGCATGATTTTTGTCTGAACTGCTGACATCAGTGTTGTAAAGCATCAATGATGCTGACATCAATCTCATAAAGCTGACATCAGTCTTCAAAGTCTGAAAATGCCTTTCTTCCCCATTGCCTTTGTAGACCAAGAAACTAGGGAAGGTCTCTCTGAAGGTTTCCCACTTTCCCATTCCTTCTGTGGGCTAAGCTGCTGTTATCTGACCAGTACCTGACTATGGCTCTTCCCACATCTCCTAAGGACCTCCCCAATAGCATGCTCACTGGGGAATTCTGGGACTTGAAGTCCATACCTCTTAAAGTTGCCAAGTTTGAAAACATTGCCTTTAACCATACAGTATAGTAGACATAGGGGAAGGTTTGGGATTACCAAATGCGTTGATCCAAAGCCAAATGAACCTCATTAGTGTCAGCCCTTAAAGGTAGGCCAGGTCATCACACAAACTTCTGGAAATATGTTTTATTGTTATAGGACATAATAGTCTCAACCCAGAACAAATGTGCAGTTTAAGTTCTAGGAGATGGCATGGATAAATTCTGGGAAATGTAAGGAAAAACCAATCAGTTATGAACAAGATAGCACATATACCGCTTGGAGTTTATTCACCATGAGATTTATCCCAAGATAACCTCTTAATTTAGAGTCTAAATTTTAGACCTTTCAACTTGATTTAGAATTAGGTGTTCACAAGACCTTTCTGAGTTCTAGAAATCAGCCAGTGTTGAGTACAGCAAAAATTAACCCTATATCTTCTTAATTTATCTCAGAAATTACAAGATTGCTGCCATTTGGGGAAGGGTTGGGGTCTGCAAACCCATGTTTTTTGAGAGCCCCCTTGTTGAAGAATAAACAGCCAGTTAAGCCCTAGAGATTAATTTACTAACTAGTTGTTTTACTAAGCTTTGTCAGCCTAAATGTGCTTGTTAACAAGAATCAAGGCTGGGTCAAAATCAAGTTTCCAGAGTAACAGGGGAAGAGGATAAGAGTATCCATAGGGCTGCTGGGGGATCAAAAAAGTCAAAATGGCCACAACTACGTGAGTTTTTACCCAGGTGTGATGCATGTCAAAAGAGATGTGGTTTCAATTTCATGGCTGTGGCCTCCCATTTGGCATGCTGGAATCTCCCTGCAGGCACCTTCTGGTGAGCCAAGAAGAGATGAAAATACGGCAGGCCTAGTACATCTCCTCGGGCTATGTTGCCGACCTCTTTTGCTTTGGGGAGGAAATATAACCCTTACCAGGAGCTTGCTGAATGATTCTGTCTTGCTGTACTTGTACAGTCTACACAGCTGTTTCTCATCAAGGGTTGAAAAGAGGGCAACAAACTTCCAAAGCATCCTGAAATTGAGAGAGAGAGAATTTTACAGGTAGTCCTCGACGGACAACCATTCGTTTGGTGACCAATTTAAATTTACACAGCATTGAAAAAAGTGACTTATGATCGGTCCTCGCCCTTACACAAATGTTAAAGCATCCCCGCGGTCACGTGATCCAAATTTGGATGCTTGGCAACTGGCATGTATTGCAGAGTCACATGATCACATTTGTGATCTTCCAGCCAGCTTCCGACAAGCCAAGTCAATGGGAGAAGCTGGATTCGTAAGTCCTTAAAGACCTGGCTCCGTGTCCAGGCTTGGAGCCCTGAGTGTGCCTGGAGGGATCTGTAGAATTTAGTCACGATGACAGATGCTTTATTCTCGAATGCCGTGTATTTTAATGTTGGTATTATTTTAATTGTTTTTACTTTTTGAGTGCGGGAGAAGAGAGGGCTGAGGCAGGGGGAGGAATTAAACGTGGGAGCAGCCTGGAATCTCTGCGTAGTCATAAATGTAACAGGCCCAGCCCTCCCTGATGGCCGTTGGACTTTATCTCACAGCCACAGGTGTTCAACTATTCGCTGGGCAGATTCCTGTAAATATGCAAGAACAATAAATCTGTTATTTTGAATCTTGATGCCTGGGTTTTGTCTTTCGCACCTGACATTAAGCTTTGTTCACCGCCCAGAATCACTCGGTGAACCGGGGAGCCGCACAAATTAAATAAATAAATAGCCCCTATTCCAAGGACAATGTCCAGGAGTCTGGGGATACTTTTTCTGACTTCTCTTCCCACCTGTCTCCATCCTCTTCTTCATCCCAATTCACATTCTCCATCAGCCTACCCTGGTTTTTTCAACCTTGGCAACTTCAGCTCCCAGAATTCCTCAGACAGCATGCTGAGTTGAAATCCTTACATCCTCTAATATGGTGGCCATGAGATTCTGGGAGTTAAAGTCCATCCATCTTAAAGTAAGCTGGCTGGGGAATTCAGGGAGTTAAAGTCCACCCGCCTTTAAGCATGCTGGATGGGGAATTCTGGGAGGTGAAGTCCAGACAATTTAAATTGTCAAGATTGAAAAACACTGGTCTACTTACTATGCATCCGATGAAGTGAGCTGCAGCTTATGAAACCTTCCATCTTTCAAGAACATTTGTGAAACTCAAAAGGTGCTTCCAGAATCCTCTTGATTTTTTGCTACTGTAAATTAACACCCCTCTGATCCTGCTTCTGTGACTTTGGCTTCAGGATACCTAGTATCTACCTATTTAATTCATATTCGTTTTAATTGCTTTTATATTTATTCCTTTATCATTTTGTAAGCCGCCCGGAGTTGCTTTAACAGTGAGATGGGCGGCATATAAATTTAATCAATCAATTAATCAGCTGCTGTCATAAATCTCTGCCTCAGAGCATGGATACCCGTGGAGCGCTGAGTTTACATACTGTTGCTGAATCCAGAGTCTGCCAACCCCACCTGATGGGGTTGTTCTAAGATTGTAAAAAAATGGGGAACGGAAGGCACAAATAGCCCTGAGCAGGTGGGAGAACAGGCCAGGATAAAACATAGTTGGGATTCCTAGTCTCTAAATCTCAGGCAAATGCGTTCCTACAAAGGAAAAATTATTTCCTTACTTTTTCCATTGTTTCAGTTCCCAAGATTTGCAGTAGTGCTGGAGAAACATATTAATATGATCGCCAAGAATGATGAGGTTCTCTCGGGTGCAGTTCAGTCTCTTCTCATTAGGGAAATCTTTTGGCAAATTCAACTTCCGTAGGGATTTTTTATAGGGTCTCAAGAATTCCTTGCACTGGAGAAGAGAAAACGCAGAGAAGTTCTGTTCTGTCTTTTTCTGGAAAAGGCAGCATTTGAAATGTTGGTATTTCAAATGCATTGTTTTTAAGAAAATGCACTAAAAATTCAGTATTTTTAATGTATTATTATTTTTATTTCAAGTGCATTTTAAATGCATTAAATCTGAGCATTTTAGATGCTGGTCTTGAAAGAGTCTTCCACAAAATATATAGGGCTCATTTATGTGAGCCTCCTAAGATGTAAATTAGGAGCACGTGGCATTTTTTCCAGGCCATTTTATGTCTTTACAGTATGTGGCACGTCGCAAGACTCTGCTCCAGAAGGAAAAGATCAAGAAAAATCCCAATTTTTTGTATTCCATCACATGGATATGTGCAAGATACAGCAAGCACGTAGATAGATCATTTTGATGTACATTGAACTTTCAAATTTAATTCTTCATGAAATTGCTCTTTTTCTCTTTCTATCCCAATAACAATTTGTTAGCAACTTTAAGAAGTCAAGTCTAAAGGGAGTGAGAATGCAAAAACTGATCTTGAAATAGTAAAGCATATTTGCACCTTGTTAGTCCTTTAATAAAATATGACTAGGAAACTCCTCCCAGAACTGTAAGCTAGATAGGAATTAAAAACAAAACTCTGAGAAAAAGCAGTGAAAATTAGTTTTTGCATTTTGCCAAGAAAACTACATGGACAGGTTCAGAAATCATGCATGACTTGAGGGAGACTTTATTATTATTTATTATTTTAGAGCATTCTTTCTCAGCTTGGGAAATTCTGGGCACTGAAGTCCACATCTCTTAAAGTTGCCAAGGTTGAGACGCACATCAGATTCTGATGGGGCCATTTAAAGGTTTGGGAGTCCTGAGGCCACTTAAATCAACCTGCAATGAGGAATATCTTCAAGATCCTCCTAATTTGTTACCAGCCTCCAATAATCTAGTGGGATAAGATGGAGACAAATTAGTTCACTTTCCATTTGATTGTGGATGATCCCATTTTGCACTTTAGAGTCAATATGTGAACAGCTTTAGAAACCACCAAAATTTGTGACTGCTTAAGTGCAGTTTTTCAGATTTTTAAAAAGTACACTCAGGGGCATGTACATTAAACTGAAGTCACGAAAATAGATAAGTTTTAGGCAAAAAATTCACTAAAAAGCTCACAAAGTGCTATACATTACACAGAACTGTCTGCAAGGACATAGAAACGGGGGGAAATCTGTACAAAAATGTGCACATATTTTTATTTATTGATACACTTCAGTGGTAAAAATGCTTACAGTATTCTGTTATCCAAGTATTCGTGCCCAGTTGAGGTAACAATTAAAAAACAAAACAACATACAATACATTGTAATTTATATACATATAATTTATAATGCATTGTTATTATAATTTATAATAAATTGTATTAATTATAAATAAGGTTTGAATAATGACAACAGAAAGATTGCTCAAACATTAGAAAACAATTATTCTTTATGGAATAAATACTTCTTCCAACTGATTAGAAAGTCCATCAGAGACAGCATATCTCTAATCTCCAAAGGGTTCCCTCCTCCAGGACGCAGCTTTCAAAAACAGAAATGTACGTAAGAGCACATCCCATTGTTTGTGAATATCTTCAAAACCAAACAAAAATGTAGGAATTGAATACTGGAGAAATGGAACATTGAAAAATAATAGAAGGGCATGAAAAGGGAAAGGACTGATCCTTCTACCCTCATTTAGTGATATACTGCTCTTGAAAATGGAAGCTCGGTTTAGTTCTCTTGTTTAGTGGGAAGAATTTCCACAGCCCTGGTTTGGTCAGGTAGGCAGAACTTTCGTCCGATGGAGCCTAGAGAGGGTGTGAGAGAATAACTTAGGAACGTGAAAGCCTGAGTAACATGGATTTTTGAGCCTTACTATTTTGAAGGTGTCCTCGGTGAACCCATCTGCGCAGTTGATACGTGTGTCTCTAGGGGGCACCATCCTGGTGACAGTCCCTCCGGCAGCGGCCTCGTTCAACTGGCAGAGCGTAAGTGGACTACTGATCACCTGCAAGGGAAATTAACATCTGGACCTCTGCAAAGGAGAGGTGACCTCCGGTATGGTTGGTGAAGGAAAGTGGGGGTGGGAAAGGTGGTTTGTGGTGGGCGTGGCAACAAGGTGCTGCCCGCCTGAACATTCTGTCGGTTGACTTTGGCAGCCAATGAGGGGCCGGCAAGCCCTGCAAAGTCCAGGCAGGGCGAGCTGCTCTTCGGACGAGGGTCAAGGTGCACCTCAGGGCAGGTCTGTCCATCCGTCCATCCTTGGAGCTGCATCTCTCCTAGGTGCCTCCCCATCAGCAGCTTACCTGGTCTTCTGAAGTCTTCTAACATCATCTTGCCAGAGCAACAGTCGTGGAAATGCACTGTGGCATTTTAGTTCCCCAGCAGAGATGCCGAGGGATGCTGTGAAGGCTCCATCAGCGACTAATGGAGAACTGGCCCTTGCCTTGCCTTTAACGAGCGTCTTCCTCAAATGCTCCTCATTCTCCTTGGTTCTTGACTGTGGTTTGGACCTGGACTGTCCTGGTTCATCCGTTTGTGTTTCTTTGTTCTAAAACTCACCCGGTTCCCCAGGTTGTTTGACCCAGTCCAACTTGATAAATTTTCCTCTAAGCATTCTCTGACAAATTTCACACATAACACAAAGCCCAGATGTGGTTTGTTTAAACTCTGGTTTATGGTTTAACTCAATGTGAAAAGCTGGCGTTTGTGGATTATTCAACCGACAGTGATTTAAATATGTGTGATGTGCAAGCTCAGAAGGTTACAAAATCTGGTTTCCAGACTTCCATAGTTGGGTTCGCTTCAACCCTAGACAAATTTCACGCTCAAAGAGCTGAATGTGACTGGGGAAACTGTAATGACACTCTTGTGTTTGTCATACATTTTAGAGTATTCCCCATTGTCTGAATAAACAATGTCCTTCTCTAATTAGGATTTAATAGGTTCTTCTGAGAACTCAGGGTGATTACATTTCAATTCCTTGGATGAATGTCAGGCAGTTGAATTAGATCACGATCCCCTGATCTGATTAACTGCGAGTGAGAGAGCTGCATGTAAAACAGCCACTGGCCTTCTACCAAATATAGCCTTGGCTCATCTTAAACTGCAGAGAGACCCTGTGCCATAGGTTGCATTTTCCATCTTTAAAACAGATGTATTTCCTAAAACATGTTAAGAGCGTTAGGACAAATAAATGCTTCCTAATGGTTGTGAATAACGCACGCAGTGATGCGAGCGGTGATGATGCTGGGCTCATCAGCTGGAAGGTCAGCAGCTCGAGTGTGAGACCCAGGCGTCGCGTAACGGGGTGAGCAAATGTTACTTGCTCCGGCTCCTGCCAACCTAGCAGTTCAAAAGCATGCAAAATGCAAATCGATAAATAGGTACCACTTTTGGTGGGAAAGGCAACAGCGTTCTGTGCACCTCTGCGGATAGTCATGCCGGCCACATGACCACGGAAGCGTCTTTGGACAATGCTGGCTCTTTGGCTAGGAAATGGAGATGAGCACCATCCCCTAGAATTGGTCAGGGGAAACCTTTATTTTTTTACCTTTCATGATTGTGAATGATGTTTGCCTGCAAGACTCACAATTCACACCCCACAAGTGAGAGGAAACTTTTCATAAAGTATGGAGCTAGATCAAGCCGGCCCCTCAGTCTCCTGCAGGGGAGGGAATGGTATTTTAAAAACAAAGGGAAAAATCCATGCAGAAGGGCAGAAAGATAATAGGGCCCATCCAGAAACAGTGTAAAGTCCTTGTGTTAGTAGTGTCACAATCTCATTTACTGATTGTGTGAACCAGGTCTTAGCTTTTAGTAAGGCAAGAAATGGGAAAATAATGCATAAGCCTTACTATTAATAATTTCATATTCATTAATATTTGTTGTTTACTTAATTACTGTGTGTTATATAGAGTAAAATTAATCTTCTACTTTGTTTTGGACTTTTGCAAATACAAAGCCTTCCTGATACCTCTTTTTTGCAGAATGAATAAACCAACCCTTAAATAACTGCTTCTGAAAACTATTTATAGCTATGAAGAGAGTCTACCTGCAGATTTTGGCTTACTAGGCTTAAAGCTTCTACAATAGTACTTTGTTCAAAGATGCAGAGAAAAGATAGATGTGATGGAGTATAGATTTTATTTTTGCTATTATTAGACTATCATAAATATCCAATTATCCAACATAATTAAAACTTATATGTAGTTTATTAAAAATGTCAATTATGCAACCATGCTTGCCATCAAATTTATCCTGCTTGAAAATCTTCCTTAATAGTCTTTAAGATTCTTCTAACACTTTTTGCTTTTTCTTTAAATTTGTATAGCTGTTATTTGTTATTTCTTGATTATAGCTGTGTTTATTGCTTATTTTGCTCTTTAATATGTTCTTGATATTTTTTATCTACTGTAAAATATCAGTTCCTAACAACATTGAAGAAACCAAACAATTCTATAGTTCATCTAAATTTTTCCAAAACTATTCCCATCAGTGCCCATTATCTTCATCATAGCTATTGTCCATATTAACTAGGAGATTTTAGGACTTTAAGCCTGATCATTCCTGTTGTACATATAACTATTAAATCTAGAATTAATATTTCAAAGATAGCTGTTGCCAAGGAACAGGAATAAGGGTTGTCAGGGTGTCTAGAATAGGGATAAAAAAAGTCTCATTGGTGGCTAGAATTGTACAATCAAAGCCCTGATAAAAAGAATGCAGAGCTTCAATTTCACAATTACATTATCTTGATTCCATATATATGTACATACACAAACATCAATGCCACCAGAGAATATATCATACTTACTGTATATGCTGATATCCTATTTATGACTTCCCACAAGAATTAGCTACTCCTGGAATCTAGTCCTTTGCTCTGATCCAAACATAGGTGGTCTCAATTTTTATTTTTAAACTGCCCAATCTCCATAGTATGAGATGGCCATTTTTATCCTCCTTTTCTTATGGTTTGTATACTTCACTTTTATTATATTTATTAATATGAATGTTTATATTTGATATATTTTCTTTTTATATTTGTTGTTTTTTTATCTACTGTGAGCCACCAATAGTCACTTTCAATGAGATGGACAGCTGTATAGATTTAATTAATAAATAAATAATATATAAATATCTAAGAGGTGAAAGACCAAAGACATTGGCTTTCATCTCAATGCAGTGCAGCTAAATGCTTCTTTTCAACTGACTATAGTTAGTAATACTGAAACAATACAGATGTTCTGGCAGTAGAAAAGGCTTCTATTTATTGGAATCCCACAAAGTAATGATGGCAGTATTGCTTGTTTCTAAAACACTCTGCCATTTTCATACTGTGAAATTGGTTCATTTTCTGTGGGAAACATCATGGTACTTCAAGCTGTAGTTTAATCTCCTCAAGATTAAAGCTTCCTTTGCTTAGAAACTATACCAATAGGAGAGTGCCAGTAGCACACGCCTGTGGAAAATGATGCTGGTTATACAATTATTTACAATGAGTAAGCAATTTTCTTCAGGTCAGGCAGGCAGAAGCCTTCTTAAGTTGACAGAGATAGTACAGAGATCACTGTCCCTAAGAATGAATAGGATATTCTTTAAAAAAATGCACATGCAAAAAATATGCGTGCCCAAATATAATTGAAGAATGCAATTAGTATAACCCAAGGTCATATTAATATAAGGTATTAACAGATATGAAAACAACATTTTTATTTGATGGCTGATTTAAATAAAGCATAATTTCATATTTAAAATATGGCTCTGAACAATAATTTGGAGTTCTTCAAGCCTAGTTCAACAAGCTCAGCGTCTTAACCATTCAGCTACTTCATCCCCTCAGTCTTCAAGGAACACATACCCAATTCACAAATTAGAATGTTATGATTAAAAAATTATGGTCTAGACATAATGAATGGCAATAGGTTTCTCTTGATTAATGGCGATATTGTTCAGTATTTTAAAAAGCAGGGCAGTTATATTCAGTGCTGCTGGAAATAGGAAATTCAAAGAACTTAATCATATGAAAATTAAGATTAAAAAAATCAAGGCTTTATGCTAAACTTTCACAACTTGGTATCATCTTCCTGAACTGTATTTTATAAGCCATATGAATCTCTAGAACTGTTTTAGTGTGCGGGGCAGGAAAAAATAAGGGGTAGAAAATGTTGTTTTGTTAAGATTGTTACATGCATTTTCTAAACAGAATTTATGAAGTTTCCTTCAAAATTAGGCAAAATCCAATTGAAAACATGTTGGGATGAAACAGAGAGCAGTTTACTGAATCCCTTAGCCTAAATAGCATTATATACAAATTTCTCCTAACATTACCCATTTCTCCAGCATTTCAATGCAGAACAAAATTAGGTCATATTCAAATCAACATGGAAACCATATCTTGTTTATCATCTGGATTCTTCATAAGGATATGAAGTGATAGGTAATCTCCATTCTTCAAAATTATTTTTGTATGTTGTTATACTTTGTGTATGTTGCTGAAAATCAATAAAATTAAAAAAAAATCATTTGAGAGCTAGGCCTACTATTATAGGGGGCATGGTAGCTGAGCAATTAAGATGCTGGGCTTCTCACTGGAAGATCGACTGCTTGAGTTCGAGACCCTGGTACTGCGTAATGGGGTGAGCTCCAGTTATTTGTCCCAGCTCCTGCCAACCTAACAGTTAAAAAGCATGTAAAATTCAAGTAAAATAGTTGTCACCTTCAGAGGGAAAGGTAACAGTGTTACCTGTAGTATAGTTGGAATGTTGTCATGCTGACCATATGACCACGGAAGCTTTTCAGACAAATGATGACTATGGCTATGAAACAGAGATGAGCACAGCCCCCTCAAATTGGACATGACTGAAAGGCAAACCTTTACTTTACCTTTACCTACTATTACAGAGAGAGTCAGCTGCCTTAGGAAGTAAATATTGGAGAATGTTGCAAGAGCTAGCTATAGTGGACAATCCTTTTGAGATCCTTCAAACATTTACCCAGGACAGAAGACTGTTGTGTTTGCACAGCCTATTACATGTATCATAAATCATCTGCTGCTTCATTTCGAAGTAGAAATTATTGATATCTATCAATCACTTGAAGGAAGGATAATATATAAGTCTACTTGATTCCCATCTATGAAACCAAGAAAGGGCACCATCTTATCATTCACCTGAGTTAGCAAAACATCTTCTATATTGCTCCATTTGATTTTTTTCCCCACTAAGTTCTCACCTTACAAGAAATTAAAATAAAGCTTAAAGGGTTGGGGCAGATGTGTTTTTTCCTCTGACAATGCATCCGAACGAGGTTCCAACAGCTAAGGAAAATAAATACAGGTTTATGGTGCTTAATTCATTTTCTCTACCTTTTAAACTAAAATAAATTAAGGGAGTGAAAGCAGTCTCTTGCAACAGAGATGAGGGAGAACTGAATGTATCAAATGGTACTTTTAAAGTATTGTTTTGTGAAATAATCAGCAGAATAATCATTAGCAAGTGCAACAAAGAATTTATTGAGGTCTATAAAACATTCATGGCAAGCTATGAAGAATAAGGGATGCTCTTAATGAGATTAAAGTTTCAGTTAGGATGAATATAAGATATTCCTTATAAGAAAAATACTATTTATTTAATGGCATTCATCAACATTATTAATTAAAGAGCATTATTCCAGTTTATCATGAAAAGCCTAAACTAACTTCTCACTGGAGAAAGACAAAGGGGACACAGAAAACTACAACTAATAGGCTTATTGTTATAAATATATACACATTTTGTTCAAGCACTCATTGTAACTTATTTATTGCCACAGGCCAATTAGATCATCTACAATTGAATGTAGAAGGAACTTGAGCTAATCTAATTGCCCCAATCATCCATTTATTCCTGGTTTTTTAATGTCTTTATAATGTTAGAAAATTATCACTAAACATACCCTCCAGCATGAAAACTCCAGAGTCTCAAAAAAGGAGAAATTCGGTTCAGATGATCAAATATTTTTCTGTAAACAGAAATCTTTCACTCTAAATCTTCAGTCATCACATCAGAGGCTTAAATTCTAAATATGCTATTAAATAATGCCATCTTCATTCTAGGAAAGCTGAATTCCAACTTCCCCTACAGTGAAAGTGTTAATTATATTTTGTACTATAATTTATTAGCATCTTAAAACAGTAAAAAGTGATTGATATCTTGCAAATTTTAAAGCTCAACCATCTTTTTTTCAAAACATCATTACTTTAATAGCACATTTCTAAGAATATTTCTTCAGCAGTGTCATTATATCAAGAACGTCCTACTGCCTTGTATTTAGAATGGCAATCCAAGTTATTTCAATAATGTTCAATAATCAGTTTATTACTGATGCTCTGATTTTATCATCTGCTACATTTGTGCAGATATTTACTGTGACTTTGTTAACTGTCTCTCCTGCAACATAAAAATTCACAGATATTATGGTTATCTCCCTCATTATTCTAGGGTGAAGTAGGTATGTTTGCATGTATGTGTGTTCAAATTAGCTAAGCATGCTTATTCCTATGTTGTGATCTTCAAATTCATGCATATTCCATGATATTTTGACCAATGTTTATTTATTTATTTTAAACATTTATATATCTGCCCATCTTATAAGCAATTCTGGGTGGCTTCCACAAAGTTCTGTGAAATTTTGGATTATATGGGACTGAAACCTTGGTTTTACATGGAAAACTTAATGCCTATTTTCCTATCCACAAAATGATGATGATTACATTGTTTTTATGCTGCTTCAGTTGAATAAATCTAAGTGGCTTATAAAATTTATATGAGCAGTAATATTAACAAAAATATATCCATTTCCATATACTATATGATCCAGATTAGTAATAATAATAAAAAAATAACAATAATGGTGGTCCCACTGGTTATCAGCACACTGGGTGCCATACCAAAAAGCTTTAGAGGACACTTTGAAAATCTGTACATTGAAAAAATTTATCTCAGTTGCAGAAAGCCAGATTACTTGGATCCACATATACAATAAGCTGATACATTACAAATATTCTAGGTTCTCAGGAAGAATTTGAGGTGTACGAAGGACAACACCAGCTAAAAAATTGACAGCTGTGATTTCACATTGTTGTATATAATAAAAATAACAGCAATAATAGCTCAAGCATATATCACAGGTACCTTCTCCCTTGTCCCTGAATTCTGGTATAAGAAGTCAGGTCTTAATAAATTTTCTAAATGTTAACAGTGAAGATTTAGTTTGCAGAATTTATTTGACAAGATGGGAATTTGTCCATCCTCCCTAATTCCTGTGGATTTATCATAATCAATTATAGGAAGGTCCTCTCCAGGGTTTTTTTTTACAATTTTTTATCCACATATATATTATTAAAAACAATTCTAAAGTGGGAATAAAGTTAAAAAATATTGTAATCCTTCAATTAACTTTGACAGTATTGGCAATTCCTCATTTTATTTTTGGATTTTGAAGAAGTGGTATCAGGAGAACACTAAAACTTCTGAACTTTGATGTTGGAGAAGACTCCTGAGGATACTGTGGAAGGCCAAGAAAAGAGGATCATTGTACAAATCAAACCAAAGCTCACCCAAGGTGCAAAGGACCAGGATCAAATTATGTTATTTTGGACATATTATTGAACAACATTCTATGCATCTTGCCAGCCACATGACCACAGAATCATCTGCAGACAACACTGGGTCTTCAGCCATGAAATGGAGATGAACATCACCTCCTAGACGTGTCTGTGAAGACTCTCATTCATCCAGGGTAATTGCATCGCAACAAAAGTTTAAAAAACAGGCATCTGGATTGG
>JANHZU010009514.1:98008-111827 GCA_032468055.1 Acrochordus granulatus | reverse complement strand
ATACTCTTAAAATTAATTTCTGAGTCCATTGTCCAAATATATTTTTCAATAAGTCCAATGTTAAAATAGTGTATTCCATTATGTACTAGGAAGCAAATTTAAGTATTCTCCTTTAATTTCAATCCTTAGTTCCTTCTGGTTCCCTCTAGTGTCCAACCTTCAAATTCCAATCCTATCAAGTTTATTTTTTAAGAGTTCAAAACAAAAATATTTTCTCATGGGAGACAGAGAAAATGTACAGATAGTCCTTGACTTATAACTGTTCATTTAACATTGATTCTATTTTATTGATAATGCTGGATTGAAGTTGCAACAGCCTTGGGAAAAAATGACTTATTGCATCCTTGAGGTTACAACCATCATCACCCACTGTGATTGCAATTCAGGCGCGTGGCAACTGGCTCACATTTACAATGGTTGCAGCATCTTGCAATTACGTGGTCACGACTTGTAACTTCCCCAGCCGGCTTTTGTAATTGGGGAGGTCAGATTTGCTTGCAGATCATGTGATTCATTTAACAACCACATGATTCATTTTATGACTATGGTAAAAATGACTATAAAAATAGTCATAAAATCAGGTCTGGTCACTTAGCAACCATATTTCACAATTGTGGTCGTAAGTCAAAGACTACCTCTAATAAGTTCCAAAATCATATTTCAAATGTATCTGGACTATTAGTCTATTTGTAATTTTCCAAAGTCAGAGTTCTAACTCCTTTTTGCTGTTTATTCCAAAATAATTGTTTTTTAAGTCCTTAAATTTCCAAAATAATTATTTTTAAGTCCTTAAATTTGTATTTACTTTTTTTGCTGAGGGGGAAGAAATGGACAATTGAAGATGGTTCCATTAAAAGCGGAGCCTTTAACTGTAGTGGAATAAAGGGCCAGTGAGCAGAGCAGCTGTTTGTAATTCCTCTCCAGAGAAGAAGAGACCTTGAGATCACCTACAGCTGTTCCAGGCAGCTGCTCTTCACAAGGAGATGACAAGACAGTGGTCTCCGGCAGGTTTAGAGCTCTGGGAGATGAGGGAACAGCATCATGCTCAAAGTTTGGTTGGCGCCTTTCAAAAAAATACTGGGTTCGCCACTTCCTTTTCTAATCACTTTTGGTAAACAGCTCCTTAACTGCTTTTTCATTCCTAGTAATATATGAATCAACATTTTTAATAGTCCCATTTCCTTTAAATCAAACCAGTTTCTTGAATAATCTGGCCTGGAAGAAGGCTTAGAAGAGGGTCAAGGCCAGCTGTTACTTTTTGCAGGTTATGGGATCATTACGAAAAGGTAGCCTGGAAAAGGCAGTTTTCATGGAACTGAATGCAGCCTTTTTAATTCTGCTAACTCCTGATCAGATTAAAACATTATTGAAGCAGGCTGTGAAAACAGTATAAAAACAGGTGTTCCAAAAGAGGAGGGTATATTGTATATGGCCTGCAGCTTGTCAGAAGGCTGGGTGTGTCAACCCTGGGTGAATTTGTAGAAGTTTGCAAGAAATAATACAATATAGTATTATATTATAGTATATATGGTAACATGCAACAAACATTTATGTATGTATCATATTTATATGCCGCCAATCTCCTAGCGGACTCTTGGTGGCTCACAATCAACATTTTTTTAAACATTTTGACATTTTTAACATTTTTTAAAACATTTTAAACATTTTTTTAACATATGCATTTGTTCCTCTTTGGATCTGTTTGTAAAGACACAGTTTCCTTTGAATCAAACTTGAGATTTTATAAACATTTCCATCTTGTCTTGGCATGATTTTTCTTTCTTTACTGTTTTGACTTATCAATTTATACCATTTGGGATCTTTTGGTGGTCTCCCAGAAAAGTACTTATCAGGTCTGACCCTGCTTCCTGTTTTGAGATCTGTCAAAGTTGGCTAGGTGCTGCCACACTGTTGGCCACCTAGAATGAAGTCCCATTGAATTGGCTGGATGATAACAACAGTTAGTTGGACTACAACAAACACACTTCAGTGGTTCTTTTCATCTTGGGTAGTAGTATCCCACAGGGCTCTATCTTTGAGGTCTTTTGCTGTTTCAACATTTTTATCAATGATTGGCATGGAGGAGTTGAGGAGATGACACAATATTTTGAATGAGGGAAGCTTGCAGATGACATATAACTGGGAGGGGTAACTAATACTTTACATGAACATAATTCAAAAAGATCTGGACAGTCTTAAGTGTGGATTGAAATGAATATGACGGGATTTAACAGAAGGAAATGATGTAAAGTTCTGAATCAGGGTAGAAAAAGATTGAAGCATGAACATAAGATGGGCGAGGACCTGGCTTGACAGGGATTTGGGTGTCTTTGGCAATCACAAGAGAAACATGGGTCAGCAGTGCAATACAGCTGCTAAAAAGGCAAATGCCATTTTGGGGTACATTAATAGGAACACAGAGTCCAGACCATGAGTAGTAATTGTTCCCAACTCTACTCAAACCCCATTTGGAGTCCTCTGACCAGATTTGGGTACCATATTTCCAAAAAGACAATGATAAATTGTTGCAAATCCGGAGGAGGCTATCAAGATGGTGAAGAGTTTGGAAACTAAGCCCTATGAGAAGTCAAAGGATCTGAGTAAGTTTTGCTTACAGACGAGACAACAGAGGAGAGACTTCTTAGTAGTGTTTTAAATGTCTGAAGGATCATTATACGGTGTAGAGAGCAAGTAAATAACCTTGATGGAGCCATATAGAAGCTGTTGCCTGGTTAAAAAGGGCTGGAACATTGTTTAAGTTCAGAATGACCAGATAACTTTCGGAAGTGACTAGACAGACACCTCCCTAATTCATGGCCTATAAGAAGGAAGAGGAGGTCCAGCACAATCCGGCTTGCAAGATTCTGTCATCTCCATAAAAGTAGTGTTAGCCTTCCCGAGGTGTCGATTTTGTGATCTGGTCTGGTATGACTGACACATGGGGTGGACTCATTCTCTCTTTCCTCAGAGGGCAGAACCAGAACTAATAGGTTAAACCAAGAGGAAGATTCAAGCTAGACATCAGGAGATTATACAAACTGGTATCATAGGCTGTCCTATGAAGTGGTGAGCTCCTCTTTAGATGTTTGACAGGCATCTCTCAGAAATGTTCTGGTAGATCCAAGGGTTGGACCTGATGATGTCTGTGCTTCCTTCCAGTCATAATTCTAGAACTTAAATTTTATTCAGCAGTCTGAATAAACAGAATATTTAAAATCACATTGTATTTCTTTTCCAGGGGCATTAAAAACAGACTTGCCCAGTATCATATCGAGTTTAGCATTCTCTTTCACAACAACCAACTAGATACCTCTGAGAAGCTCATAATCAGGACATGAGCACAGCAAGCACTATCTGTCTTGTGTACCCAGTTACAAAGGGCAACAATTCAGTTTCTTCCTGCTGTAATAAATTTAACATGGAAATGTGCCAGCCAGTAGATGGTACTGAAGTATATGTTTAGATGTTTATTGTACCTTTCAGTCCAGATTCTAAGAGCAATATTTAAGTACACAAAACCAAAAACATCTAGAAAAGAAGCAGTCTCATTTGTGGAGATGGAGCTGGTTGAAGTGTTTTTTGGAGTGAACCTATACAGTTGATAATAGTTCCTCTATTCTTGTTTATTGGATTTATGATCCCAATATCAGTGCTCATCTGGTATTAGCCATCTATGATGGTTACTACATGGAAAGCTCTCTTGCAAATCTTGGTCCACAGCCAGTAATTGAAGTTCTTTATTTCTTCCCAAGAAACAGTTAATACAGTAAATTGCCATACCTTTTCCTTGATAAAGTTCTTCTTTTGACTGCCAGAAGTCAGAATGATTCTGTGGCATTACCTTATATAATAAGAACAGGTAATCCTCATTTAAAGACCACAGTTGGGACCAGTAATGTGGTTGTCAAACAAAGTGATCACTAAGTGGAACCATGACTGAGTTTATGATCTTACTTCAGCTTTCTTGGCTTTATTAACCTGTGAAGGTCTTAAATGTGAGAATTATAAAGTTACTTTTTCATCAATGCTGTATCTGCAAACAAGTTGCTAAATGAAGATTAAAGGTAAAGATTTCACCTTTCAGTTGTGTCCAACTCTAGGGGACGGTGCTCATCTCCGATTCCAAAGGAGCCACTGTTGCCTGAAGATGCTTCTGTGTCACGTGGCTGGCATGATTCTATTCTGAGGCACATGAATGCTGTTATCTTTCCCATTGAAGGTGGTACCTATTTATCTACTTGCATTTTTACATGCTTCTGAACTGCTAGGTTGGCAGCTGCTGGGGCAAGTAACGGGAGCTCGCCTTGTTATGCGGCAGCATTTGGGTCTTGAACTGCTGAGCTGCCGACCTTCCAGTTGACAAGCCCATTTGGCTGCTTCTTGCTGTTTTAAAGGGCAAAAGTCAGAAGATGCTCAGTAACTCCACAATAGCAACGATTCCAGTTTAGAAATCTTTGATCTTGCCACTGAAAAAGGGCAAATAACAATTGAGCAAAATATACAGCATCAGAATAAGGTATGGGGCCTTTTGGTTTTGAAGAAAATGGAACACAGAGAGTTCATTAAATTTTGACCCACAATGTAGGATCATTTTATTATTTATTGATTAAATTTATATATTGCTTTTCGTAGGCAATGCCATTCCTGTATTTTCTCTAACAATTTTAACATAATTTTATCCTCTAAACAACAACTCAGCAAAGTAAGTGAACCTGAGAGATAAGGCCGGCACCAAAGTCGTAAAGTGTGTGTCCCACTTGTATTTGGGTCTCCTTGATGTCTGTCCGTCTGTCTGTCTATCTTATATAGCCATCAATCTCACATAGAGATTCTGGGCAGCGTACATAATAAAATAAAGTTAATAAAAGTCAAGTACATAAAAACCAATCAAACCATAATTTAAATTATAAAAGCAAAATAAAAACAAAATGGCATCCAGCAAACAGACTATAACATAATCATACATCAGACTGCACTCTATCACGGGATCCCAAGCTCATTGACCAAACCAGTTTTGAGGGCCTTCCAGAAAGTCAGCAGGATTGGGGCCAGCCTCACCTTGGGAATGAGGTGAGGGTGTGGGTTCCAGCAAAAAAGGCTTTGTTCCTGGAACCCCCAAGAGAAAACTCCCTAGCTAACAGGACCAGTAGGACTAACAGCTTAACCATTTTACAATTGGGGCATGACTGAAATGTAAATTAGGATTGGGAAAACCAGGTTTATGTTCAACCTTAGCCATGGAACCACCTTGGATCAAGTCACTGATTTCAGGTTATTGTAAGGAAGTGTAGTCCCCTTGTAAGCTGTGTTATGTTCCAAGGAAAGATAGGATATAAATCTCGTAAAGAAATATGCTGATGTACTGTTGGCAAAGAATATGAGTTGTTCTGATGATTGGAGAGAACTGCTGAATGGTACATATGTGAAAGAAATCGTTGCATCCAATTTCATTTTCTCTTTTAATCCTGCATCCAATTTCATTTTTTCTTTTAATCCTGCAGTTTTGAATGATTTGCAACTCAGGTGTGACAGTCTCTGCTGAAGTTTATAATTGTTTCTATATTAAAAGGCTGGGCCTAAATGAATTATTTCCTTAGATTTTTGAAGACAAAATAAGCCCCAGAGTAAACATTGAGAGAGCAATGTAGCTTCCTGTGGCTTCTATATTCTTTTTTATCTTGCAGGAGAGTAGACGTTGGGTTGGCACTATAATTGACTGAGCTAGCTAAGCTCCTTTTCCTAGACTTCTGGAAATGTCACACTTGTTCAAATATTAATAACTTGGGCTATTCCATTAGCAGTCAAAGCCTGTACAACTGCGCAGAATTCACATTTCTAAAGGTTACTTTTCTGACTTTCTTCCTACCAATTTGTTTGGTTGCACTGTAGTTTGAGCAGAGTCTCATTTTGCCTGCAAGCGGCCATCGATTGCATAGCGTGTTTGCCATGAATTTCAGGTAAATGTGTGTTTTCTGCTTTTTGCCTGTGGAAACATGCAAAGACCTACTTATTTTATACAAGAAGAATACCTAGAGGAAACTGAGGTAGAAGTTCCCAAAACATAGACCTTCTAGCTCAAGATTTTTAGAAGTCAACGATATTAGCATGAAAGTTTGTAGGCATTTTTTTCTTAATTTTGACCCATCCTCAAGCATTATGTTCATATTTATGGGATCTCAGTGGATCAGGAAAGAGATCTTGAAGTCATGGAGAGAGTTGAATGGAAATATTTTATTGAAAACATTTATACAGCTGCCCATCATTGAACCAACTCTGGGCAGCTCTCAATCAAAAATTAAAAGACATATAAAATCATTTTAAAAACTATAAAACTCAACCAGCTAAACATAAAACATAATAACAAACTGGCACAATCAATGATAAAGTGCCATCATCTAATATTCTGCCAGCGTTTGAGGAAAAAGCCAGGGAGGCTAAAATGGTGGAGGCCTGTCAAATTTCAAGGGGAAGAGTTTTCCATAGGGCAGGGCTGCCATGGAAAAGGCATGCTTCCCAACTCCCATCAGATGGCAATGTTTAGGGGAAGGGGACTAGGAGTGTGCCCATCCTATCTGCCTTGGCAGGACAGGTAGATTTCTTTAGAGAAAGGAAGTTAGCCTGGCCCTGTGCTTTAAAGGTGATGACCAGCACTTTGAACTGCCCCTGGAAAGAAACTGGGAACTAGGGCAGCTTGTACAATAGTACTGTTATAAGGGCAAATCTAGCCCCCCATGCCAATTACTGTGCTGGACCAGATGAAGTTTCCAGTGATCTTCAAGGGTAGCCCCATGTACAGTGCACACAGTAATCCGGACAGAAAGTGATCAAGGCATGCGTGACCATGAGTATGACTGGGATCCTATTGTAAAATGTTAGCCTTTCAAGGTAGGTCAGATCAGAAAACAGGTACCATAAGATGTAATACAACTCCACTTTCTTGAGATAGGCTATGACAGTCTGTTTCACCTTCCCTTCCTCTTATATCAAAGAATGTCATGGTGGGGCAATCTTGAGTTTCTTTCTCATTGTTTCTTGCATTCCAGGACAAAACTTGTGTTTTACTAACGGTCACTGCATATTTTCTCCAAGCTCCTCTACATCAGCTTCTGTTTAAAAGGCAAATGTACTGCCTTCAGGAATGGAATTGACAATGAAATCACCAATATTAGAAAAATCCTTATACGATGCTCCTATCTAAAAAGCGAAAGTGTAGATCCCGAAAAAGGACCCCGAAGAGGGGACTACAGCAACTATCCCGAGCAGAAAGACTCCACTGTCCAGGGATCCAACTGTTTTTCTTCAAGCCCTGAAATCTGAGTTTCTCTTCAGCTGTCGCTGCTTATTTGTCGCATCATACAGCAGGATGGTTGCTATAATCCTGTTAATCTTGTGGAGCTAGGAGCTCTCACAGTGGCCAAAGGGAATTGTGGGGGGGGGACTGGGAGGGGCCAAAAAACATGAGTCATGGCAGTTGTTTTCTCCAGTGTACTGCTGGTATTCATCCAAGTCAAAATTGCCCTGGGTGTGGCAACAAATATTTAGAACTATGGTACTTCCCATAATCATGTATAAAAACATGTGGATTTTAGGAATAGATGACTAGAAAGGGACCACTTTTGCTCAGTGGTAAAGCGTTTCCAGCAGATGGTCATCCAAGTCGCTGTTTGGGAACCTCGCACTGGGGAGTCCATCAATCCACTATAGCACACCCAACCCAAGCAGTGAAAAGGATAACACTGCCATACCTCAAAAATTTCTCAGAAACCACAAACAGACTATTACAGTCACATGTTATCACTGTGGCACATAAACCAACTAAAGCCCTCCAAAACATCCTAAGTAACCAAAAGACCCAGCAGCTCCAGAAGAAAAAAACAGGAGTCATCTACAGCATAACAGTGTAAGGACAGTAACAGCCGCTATGTAAGACCAACAGGCAGAAGACCAGAAGGGCACATCCGTGAATACCAACTAGCAGTTGGAAAACATGAAAACTCCTTAATTGCACAACACATGGACAGACTTAACCATAGTTTTGTCTGGGAAACTGTGAGCATCCTGGATCAAACTAAGTCCAAAAATGTGAGAGAATTCCTGGAAGCCTGGAACTCAGACAAATCCGCCATCAGCAGGCACATAGAAATAAATAACATCTCTAGACCATTCAAAAGAAGCAGTCAAAAACCCAGAAAGAAAACAAAAAAACTAAAACACCTCCTCATCAGCAATCAACACCCAGATAAGCAGAATTAATATCAAGATTAATACTAGGCCAACAACCAGGAAGTAAACAATACGCTAGTCAAGGAACTACGATCCAAATTAACAGTAAACAACAGCCTAATTGAGAAACCACCAAGAACACCCTCACCGACACCGACAGGACAAGCCATTAGTATATAAACAGAGAGCAAACCTCACTCCCTTGTAGCACTGCTGATGTTACCTAGTTGGGTAATGAAATGTCTGCAAGAAAACAGCCAAGCTCGACAGCACCAAAGACTCCACAATTCATCACTGTTTTAGGCCAAGTGTTTCACTGTCTCATTGCTCTGCCTTTATGAAATTCCTCCAGATGGCTGGAATCTTCTTTTAATTTAAATGTTTTGGCCCTTGTCTGGCCCTCAGTTTCATAGCGCTGGGTTTCTCAACCTCAGCAGTATGAAGATGAGTGGACTTCAACATGCTGGGGAATTCTGGGAATGGAGGTTCATTCATTTTAAGGTTGCTGAGGTTCAGAAACACTGTCTTGGAGGACCATCCTCTTCCTTCAAGAGACCTTGAAGACTGAATATGCTGCTGTCATCATCTCACATTCAAAGTCAGCAGCTTTAGGAGAGCATTTTTCCCCACTGTAAGTCCTGTCCCCTGTTGCATAAAGGCAAGGATATTATGCAGTGGATAATTGTCATTGAGATAGTAGGTGACTGCTTTTGTCAGATTTTCAGATGATTTTTAGTGGAGCAATAATTACTGAAGCAGATTGTCTGTTTCTTGTCCTTGATTTGGAAGTGGTGTGTCTTATCTTAATGTAGGGCCTGACATGCTTGAGATGTTTGTGGAGTCACAAGAATGCTTTGTCTGTGTGCCTTAATATTTTGTTTATACGGAAAGGTTATTTACTGAGAAGATAGGCCTCTCCGGTGAAAACATGCAGTAAAAAGGTTTTACAAGCAATTTAAAAGATCCTATTTATTTATTTTAATTAAATTTATATGCCACCAAATTCACTCAACTTTTTTCTCTTATTCTAGCAAGCAAACTGGTAGATTAAGATACTGTAGGGAGAGAGCTGTATTAGTCCTTCTAAGATGATTCTGGCTACCTGACTAGAAGTATAATACTCAAGTCTTGGCAGTTCATGTATGGACTTTTTGTTCTCTATTTACTAAGAATGATTCATGGCTTTCCCCCCATTATTAGGTAAATACTGAGCTTTTATTCAAAGGGGCTGCCGTGGCCTAGTGGTTAAGATCAGAAGATTGGCAGTTTTGAGCCCCAAGCACCGCCATGTAATAAGATCAGCTCCCGTTTCTTGCCCCAGCTCCTGCCAACCTAGCAGTTTGAAAGCTTGTAAAAATGCAAGTAGATCTTGCTGGGGGTTGTCCTCTTCTTTTCTTGCCTTCTACCTTTCCCAGCATTGGAGCCTTCTCCAGACAACTGGATCATACAACTTTGTCCAGAGTAGGATCGTTTGAACTTAGTCATTGATGCTGCACATGAGAACGCTGGGTTGATTAGTTTGATTGATTGGTTTGTTTTCTTGGTTGTCCATCGTATTCTCAGGAATCTTCTCCAACTCCAAAGTTCAAAAGCAGTCTCCTTTCTGATTATTGTGTACGCAAGGAGATACTTCTCACTTTGCAAGATTGGCCATATATAGATTTGAGAAATAAATCAACAAAAGTACAAATAGAATGTTTGTGAAAATGGCGGAACCAGCAAAGATGGCAAAACTGACTCGTTTGGTTAGGGACAAGACAACAAGTACTTGATAAAAGACTGGAAACCTACTATGGACTTTTTGTTGAAAATAGAAAAAAAAATGAAATGTTGATTTCTGGATTTGATGAATGAAGAAAGCGTGAAAAAGAGATTGAAGGAATTATTGTAATTTTAAGGAGGGGTGAGTTGTTTGTAACAGCTGTAAACAAGGGCAGAAGTATCTTCTTTAACATTTTTAAAATATTCTGTACCTTTTCTCTTTTCCTTTCTTTATATATTTCTATATTTTAGCTATGTAATTGTTTTTAAATTAATAATAAAATAACAGAACAAAAGTGTTCCCTCTCTCAGAGTTTGATTGAATTTTGCTCAGATTGTGTATAGTCCCGTTCTTTTGAAGGAATGGCATCTTTTTATCTTTGGGGAAAACTTTCTTATGTAGATTTCCTATTATTTTGCTGAAGAAAACATGCATTAAAGAGGATTTAGGATTAAGTACAGCCTGCAGAGTACATTATCATTTAATTATGTATTTATCTGTTTTTTTAAATATATTCTTAATGATATGTTTCTCCTGTTTTACATTCAAGGAGATTTTTTTTTAAAAAAAGAAAACAGCTTCATCTAATAATTGTTAACTAGAGTTACTGGTCTCCTTGGTCATTTGTTTTGTTTAGTTAGTAAGAAAAACTTGGTTTGTTGGCATTCCAGTAATAGGGTTGTTGATGAGATAATAGCTGGCAATTGAGATTACAGTGAGAACAGGGAAAGGTCAGGGAAGGAGGTGCAGAAATTACAACAGAGGTTATAGAACCAGGATGTGACCAAGTTAGGAATAAAGTGAACTTTGAAGTTAAGTGTTGGTGAATTTATTTACAAGCAATTTTGCAAAGTTATAAAGAAGTGCAGTTACACTTGGCAATTTGAAGATATGTGGATTTCAACTCCCAGAATTTGGGTGACTGGGAAATTCTGGGAGTTGAAGTCCACATATCTTCAAGTTGCCAAGGCTGAGAGTTGCCAAGGTTGAGAAATACTGTATTGGTGTGTCACAAGCAGAACACAGTTCTGAGTTTGCTTGACCAGGAAAAGAAATATGATTGCCTCTAGGCAAATTACTTGTTTTAAGCCACAGCTTCCTTTCCCAACTTTAAAAAGGGTGTTAGCTGTTGAAATAAATACATGCTTCATTTTTTAAAAGATAAGATGTGACTCTGCAACAATGATGAAACTAACACTACACATAACAGAAATTTAAATTTAATCAAGAATGGCTTCAATGGATATTGTATTATACACAGCAAGAGAAATACAAATACTTAAGAGTATGGTTTCTAAAGTTGATATAAATAAATACTGGAAATTGGTTGGAGTACAAAGAAGGAGGAGTCAGAAATTAAATACTTATCTATACTATTTTTAGCAGTATTTTCTTTTTTAATACTTATAATAATAGTGGAAATTGTGGCACTAACCTCTAAAATTTATATTTTTTGTGATATCTTAAAAACGACTCAGTGTACTTTGCTTGGCATAGGTTATTTTTATTTATATTGAGCATTAATTGTAATTAATTATGTCAATAAGTCTCTGTTGCTTACTGATATCTTTTCTGAAAGTACTGTGTATGTTTGTTTTAAAGAAATAAAATATTAAAAAAGACCAAATATGACTTTTTTCAAAATTGGTTTTATTTATTGAACATTCTTAAACAATGTCATAGGGAGTTAAATCTCTTGTAAGAGTGCTTAAGGATCATTGAGTTACTGGATTTCTAAACTTCTCTGTTTATTATTTAATGGGTTTCTATTAGAAATGGAAGTTGAACAAAGAAATACTGTACTGTGGAGTCTTGAAAAGCTAATTAGGGCTAGACCTTGTGGAAGACTAGTAGCTACATTAGGGAAATAGAAAACATTTCTCAGAGACAAGCTGTTTTAATTTTATTGAAATGAAAACAATTTGGATTTTTCCTAGTAATTACATGGAATCAACGGAGCCTATCTTTTTTCCAGTAATTTTTAAAAAGCCATTATATTTGTAGAATCTTGAAATAAAGCATTTGTTATAAATAAAGCTCCTGCAGTGTTTTAAACCCACTCCCCCAAACAAATGGAGCTGGTTTGGTCCATAGAAAAAATTAGTCACACCAAGGCAGTTTTTTAACATTTTACAAGCAGGTGACTGGATGCTCTTCACGTTTTTGGTTGGATTGCTCAGTTTATATCAGGCGTGACCAATCTTGGCAACTTTAAGATGTGTGGACTTCAATTCCCAGAATTCCTTAGCCAGCATAGCTGGTTGAATTCCACATACCTTAAAGTTGCAAAGGTTGGACACCCCTGATTTAGATTGATCTTTTGGGTGTCAAGTCAAGGGATCATACAGGGATGGTGATGTTGATTTTGTTTCCATACCTAACCTTATTGCCCTGTCACTGAAAATTTAATACCCTAGTCAATTTCAAGTACTATAGGAAGTCCTGAACTTAGGATCATAATTCAGTCCTAAATCATGATGTGAGTAAACCTGATTTTATAACATAAAATCACAGGTCATCATGATGTGAGTGCACCTGATTTTATAACATTTTATAACATAAATCATGATGTGAGTGCACCTGATTTTATAACATTTTTGTGGCAGTCATTAAGAGAATGCAGTAGTAGTGAAACAAACACTGCAGTCGTGAAGCGCACCCTTTGTTTGCTATGGGCTGTTTTTTTCCAGAAACTGGAATTAAATGCTGTTTTCTGGTAAAAAATGTCAGAAACCTTGGTCATGTGGCCCTGAGATGCTGCAAATGGCCAAAAATGCGTTTGCCAATTGCCAAGCATCCAAAATGCAGTCACGTGACTGTCAGGGGGAAGGGAGCAGCAGCTGTTGGAACTTCTAATCTGGATTGTAAGTCTCTTTTTTGGAGTCCGTAGTAACTTTAAATGGTCACTAAGTGAAACAGGTCGTAAGTTGAAGACGACCAATAGCAGGTAGTATGTAGCCCAAGGAAGGCGGCCTAAAATCTTGTTTAGTTTAGATGCTGAATATAGAAGGGAATGCATACGGGTACAGTACTTAATAATAGAGTTAGCTACATAATGATTGCATTGGTTAGGGTAATCTTTTTTAAAATAAACTCTGTTCCAGAGAGCGTTGGTATCCTTGCAGGCTTATCGGGAGTTGCCACTGTGAGCCTCATCTGGTGGATAGTTGTCAGTGGAGAACAGCCTAGGTATTGTTCTTGTCTTTTCTTACCCCGGTTTGCCACGAGCACCTGTTGAATTGATGTCTCGTTCCTTCTTGGTTCACAAAGGACAGCCCAGTTTAAATCTACCGCCTGCTGTGCGTGCAATTAATGTGCAGAAATACTCGTCCTGATGAAATGGAAAGCCAGTAGTTTTGGTGTGTGCTTGATTAATCTTATACAGTTATAGATTTATTATCCAGTTGTGGAGACAAGATAAAATGAAGAGTATAAGATCAGTGGTTCAGTCTGTACCTGAACTTGCCAATACAGAAGATGGATTCCCCTGGTTCTTGTGACAACTTGCTGTCCCTGGGTTCTGCAGGTTAAGGATGATAATAAACAGTACGCACACACGCGGTGGCACAAGTGGTTAAGAGCTCGGTTTGCCGGCTGCAAGGTCAGCGGCTCGGGATCGCGACCCAGCATTGCCACACAGCAGGGCGAGCGCCTGCTGTTCCGCCCCAGCTCCCGCCCACCTAGCGGTTTGAAAGCGCGCGAGTAGATAGATAGGTACCGCCCCTTCCAGCGGAAAGGTAACAGTGTCCATGCGCCTTAGGTGTCCAGTCATGCCGGCCACATGATCACGAAGCTGTCCCAGGACGATCACTGGCTCTTCGGCTTGGAAACGGG
>JANHZU010009514.1:63330-79789 GCA_032468055.1 Acrochordus granulatus | reverse complement strand
TAATACAGTCCATGGGGTCGCGAAGAGTTGGACATGACTGCATGACTGAACAACAAAAATCCTTGTAAAGTGAGAATCTTTCAGGTGTATGTGTTTATAGCTAAAAAAGGCATTTGAAGGCTTCTTGGAACTTCCGCATGCATCGTCTTGGTTCAACTGCAGCCTATCCACTAAGGAAAACTACTAAAAAAATTTGCTGGAGTAATTCCCATTCCTAAGTGATGCAGAAAGAATCCTCAGTCATCCAGGTAATAAAACAAATCTGGAGGCATGCAAATCTTGTCACACTGGACTTTAATTTTTGATGGTAAGGTTTAGCATTTTGCAGTTGTTTGCTTCAGGAGAATGGTGAGTCTGCCTGCTCTTTTAAGACCTTGTGGGCCTTTTGACTGTTTTACCTTGCCCCTTCCTCTTTGCCATGGGGGCTCCTCATTGGAGCTGACTGCAGTGAAGAGCAATGGGGGATAGTGTTAAGTCTGTTTTACACCTATGGACTCCTTTCTCCTATTTTTAATTGGTTTTGATAAAGAGTTCCCTATGAAATTGAAAGCAACCTTCCCATCAAAAATTAAAGTCCAGTTGACAAGATTTACAAGCTCCCAGATTTATTCCTAAGCAATCCTGTGCAGTGTAAATATTTTTTTCTAATAAGCGGAATGCATGCAAGGAAAGCTTTTTTCATATGCCAATGAATCAATTGTTCTGTAGTGAAAGTGAGGTGATGCCTGCATTGGGAATCCAGCTTGTATTGTACAAAACACTCTTAAATTGAGGCATATTTCACCTTGAAAACAACATACTCAGGATAGTTTTTCTGTTGAGCTCCTAATGGGAAAACAAAGAGGACAAATTCAGAAAGATTCTAAGGCAAGGATGATCCCAAGACGTAGTACTGGGACAACAGCATAAAATCAGCAAATCTCTGAGCCAGACATATCCCTGGCTGTACAAGTAATTCTCAACTTATAACCATTCATTTAGTGACTGGTCGAAGTTACAATGGCATTGAAAAAAGTGAGCTATGACTGGTTCTCACACCTATGATCATCACAGCATTCCCAGGGTCATGCGATCAAAATTCAGGCAATTGTCAACCAGCATGTATTTATGACGGTTGCAACATTCTAGGTCATGTAATCGCTGTTTGCAACCTTCCCAGCTGGCTTCGAACAAGCAAAATCAATGGGGGAAGCTGGATTCACTTAATTACTATAATTCATTTAACAGCTGCAATGATTCACTTCATAACTGTGGCAAAAAGGTAACAAAATTGGGTACGACTCACTTAAACACCACTTTACTTAGCCAAATAAATTCTGGTCTCAGTTGTGGTCATAAGTGGAGGAAAGCTGTAAATAAAACAAGGTTTGTGTCATTAATCAGAGGTTTCTCCTACTCTGAGAAAGGTGCTTACAGTAACACATGCTTTTTTGAATTGATGCTCAGAACAATTCTATAAAATTCGGTTAAGATGATAATCTTGCACTCAATCCAGTAACCTCTTTATTATACTTCAGCCACATTGCTGGCCTCACTTCCTGAGTTTTATGGATGAACAAGCAGTAGGAAATTATTCTAATGTTGCTGCTCAGATTGTAGGAAGCTTCCTTCTGTGAAATCAGCTCAGTGCTTCATTTAATTTGCTATTGACTAGCAGTTGGCATTTCTCCAATGCCCTAGACCTCTCCTATCTAGTCCTTGCCAATCTCTGGGCAAAACATCTGTGTTATTATTGTCCCAAATATGCCTTCCCTTAAAGAAAGACAAGGTGAATTGAAACAGAAGAAATTGAGGGACAGTGGAAAAGAAACAAGTCCAAGAAAAAAAAAGTAGCAATAATGGGGGGCAACCAGCAAAACAATGTGTGAATAAGCCCAAGAAACAGACCATCAGAAATGAGAAGCTCACATGCCCACAAGCTCCAGCCAAAGTGATGAGTACCACATTGATGTAACAAGCTTGGCTGCAGGGTTCTGATTCTTTCATTAAAATCCTGGGTGGTTTTTTTGCACATGAATTTGATGTTCGAAGGGGTAATGCTTGAGCTCTCTCTGCAGTTAACTGGTGCTGTAGCATTGCTTTCCACATTCCTTTCTTTCTTTTTTTTAAGGCAGGGGGTACAGATAATTTGTAAAATGTTTATGGCTTAAGACATGGCGTTTTTATTATTGCTATGATTGCAAGCTGGAAATGGCTGTAGCGGTATGCGTTCCATTAATTATTAAGGATGGTAAATCTTAAGAAGATTAAACCTGGCATCTTCCACAAACAGAACATGTATTTCAGGACAGAGCCCTATCTTGGTAAAGGATTTTTAAATTATTTAATATTCTGAAATAGAGATCAGAACTAAAAGTCTTTCATCTGTGCCAGCACAAAGTAGGCTGAAAGAGAAATTATTTACAAAGCCTGAGGCTGGTGGCATCAGAGTCTAGTTCTAGATTTTGGCTCCGCTCAAAAAAAAATCTTTGGGTTTTCTCTGTGTGTTCAACTCACAGGAAATTTGTATTTATTATTGGTGCAGACATTTAAATCTTAGCAATGCAGTTGGCCTTGTGGAAGAAGACCAAATTAATTCAGAAGGTTTAATTTTTTATCAGGTACTTGCTGACAAATAAATGAGAATGGTGGTAAATGGGAATGGAAAATTTTTCCCCAGGACTTGAAATCCTTTTATTCTGTTTGTGGAAGGCCTTCAGAAAGCGGAATGGAATACATGAATTTCAATATCTGAATTGCCATTTCTTTATCCTCAGGAGACAAACTGAAGCAGAAAAGAACCTGTTCCTCTTGAGTAGTGTTTCTCAAGCTCAGTAACTTTAAGACAGGTGGACTTTAACTCCCAGGATTCCCCAAGCTGGCAGGGGAATTCTGGGAGTTGAAGTTCACATGTTTTAAAGTTGCTAAGGTTGAGAAACCCCATTCTTGATACTGCTTTTCAAGAGTCTGCTAAATAATGCCAACTCTTTTATCCTCTCACAATATTTATGAAGCTTCAATTTTTAATTTGCTGTAAGAGCCTTGTTCTGGGAATGGGAGTATGCCTCTTTCAGCTCTGTAGCTAAAGGATATGCAACTCAATCCACACTGAAAGGCAATATCACACAAATGTGATGAGTTGGAGGAGAAACAGCTGATTATATCTTTTAAGTTGATGAAGTAGGTGCAGTGTGCATATAATTTTCATAAGTAATGTCTGATGCCAGACAGTAGCTATTGGTTCTAATGCATTTACTGCTATGTCCCCTGACATGTATTTAAAAAGAATCCTGATTCAGCTCTTGGAGTGAAAGAAAGTAGATAGAAAGTGTGTGTAATCAAAGATGCTAATCATGACACGTCTCAGAAAAATCAGAAAATAAATTATGAAGCACACAGAGGAAATGATAGTTAACTGCCACTAATTTATTTTTAATTAAATTAACTTTGATATCATTATTGTCTGATCCAACCCACGATGCCCATGGCTGATCTCCTCCCTTTTCTGTCACATTATTCAGGCACCTAAAATGTCTGACACAAAGTTGTCATATAAGTCCCCCTCAGATGTCATGGACAGTTGCTTGCAAGAATTGGGTTTGGTACATGTTTTTGCATCTGGAATATTCCTCCCTGAGATCTTGGAGAGCTGCTTCGAATTAGTGTTAGCAATACAATGTCCAGTTGGCTAACTTAAATTAAGGCAGCACCTTACACATTCTTAAAAATCAAAATTCATTAATATCCTGGCCCATATGCACATACCTAGCATAAAGAATGCTCCAGGCTCATTCTGCAGCACCTCTGGAAAATCCCAGTGAAATCCTGTTGATCAGTGTAGACCAGGTGTGTCTAACCTTGGGAATTCTAAGATGTGTGGACTTCAACCTCCAGAATTCCTCAGTCAGCATAGCATAGCAGCATTTTGGGAGTTGAAGTCCACACACCTTAAAGTTACCAAGGTTGGACATGCCTAGTGTAAACGATATCCAACCCTGTGGGCAAATGCGGATGATTAGCAGGAAGACAGCTGAAAAATAGTTGACTTTGTCAATATAGCAATATCTGTAATATGTACGTCTAATGTCCAAACCATTCTTCCTCCTCATGAAACCACTACATATGAGGTGTGATTTAAAGAAACCCTACGAAACATAAATATAATAAAATAAGAGCCGTTGTAAGAAGAGTATCAGTTAAGAATTAGCCAAACACTAAAGCCTTTTCTTCTGTGCATTTTTAGTGACAGATAGTTCTCCTTAGTTCTTCACACTGCTCTGCCGTCATGTTTTTGGAATTATTTCTGCCCCTAGACTGGCTACTGTAGCTTCCCTCTTTCCTACCCCTCGCTACCAGCAAGCCTGAGAGTTCAACACATCCATCTCATTTTTAAAGTGGCCAGTAAGATGGACTCCTGTATCCTTAGCAGCAGATCAAATGTCATTGAAAACATGAAAGAACAAGATGACTCGCAAGCTGTAAGGCATTGATTCCATGCAAAATATTTAGGGGAAAAATTCTATGCTTGTAATGCACCCCCTGAAGCCCCTCTGTTTGGTCACCATTCTCTTTATTTTCTGGAGGCAAAGCATCCAAACAACTTTAGTCGAAGATCTTAATTACCAGGTAGGCTCATTTTGAGAGAAAAAGCTCTCTTGAAATTAATTTGCAGAGTGACCTTTTAATTCAGATTGATATGCTAATACAGATCTCCCGGTGTTGGGTAAAGGCATTCTTAGACTTTGCAGGAGCACTTGGTTGCCCTAATGTGTGGCACCGATTCCATCTTTGATTGGTTGTTCTTATGGCTGTGGTTTGTCAAGACCTCCACTCGTATTCGCATAATATTTCACAGTTGTAGGATTAACCATTAGGTGTATGAAACCCACCTGGCCTCAGCTGATGATTCTTGTCTTTGATTGTCTTTTCTCAACACAGTTCCCACTGTGCAGTTGTGTAGCTGATAATGGTTGTCAAATATCTTGGTTACAACTTTTTTGCCCTCTGTGGCTGAGCAAGAATAATAACAGAGCATGGTAGCCCAGGAGGTGTTTATTTTGGAGCTTTATTGATGTATATCCAGGAGAAATCAGACCTGAGAATTCCTCTGTTATAGATTCAGTGTGTGCAAACGAATAAAATGCCTCTAGAACTGAAAATAATGCAGTAAACATTTTAGCCATGAAACTGAAAAATGAGTGTTTTGTTTTGCTTTTTTAAATCTTATTTTATTCCTCTGTCCATTTATTCAGTTCAAAATTCTGAGAAAGTGTAAGGCAGTTTTTGAAATAACTGGGTGGTGAGGGAAGAATTCTGTAAGGAGAAAAAATTCATTAGGTGCTGTCAATTATACGTATCATATGAAAATGCCTATTGAATTGGAAGTAAAGGATATGCTGGGAATAAATAATAGTAAATAATTCTCGCATCTCTGCATTCAGAATTTTGAGGATGGTCCAGTAGTATAGTAGTATGTTCAAAGGTAGACACCTCATAGATAGAATTCAGTCTCTAAGATGGAGAGTGCTGAGTTCACTTTGTAACTGAAGTGGTATTGGATGTTTTTATCCCACTCACTTTTTTTCCTTTTTGAATTGTTAAGGAGTGCAAAGAGTCCTTGTTTATAAATGCATCTAATCGCTCTCCTTCTCTCTTTCTTTACTTCTGTTCAATATAGTGACGGATGTAGAGCTAAAGCGGCTGAAAGATGCCTTCAAAAGGACCTGCGGACTCTCATGTTACATGAGTCAACAATGCTTTATTCGGGAAGTTCTCGGAGATGGAGTTCCTCCAAAAGTTGCAGAGGTAATTTCTTTTCCCAATCTTCATCTCTTGCTCCACCACAGTGCAGAAACATTTCAAGAAGTTGGAGTCTCCATAGGGCCAAGACAGTTCTCCTACTTTTGATGGTCCTAGACATTTTTCAGAATTGCTCATATCTCAGGGACAAATCCAATCTCCTCGCCCGCTTTTACAAAAGTAATTTATCCATGTTTGCCTGCCAACTGGCAATATGGCTAAATTTGAAATATTCATAAGACTTATGGCCACGTATGCAGGTTACAGGTGGGCTCGGATATTAATTGAATCAGTGGGCTGAGATCTCTGGAGAAAATTAGTGTAAAGACTTGTTGCCTAACTATGTCAGTTTTGTCCTGGATTTTCTTTGCTGGCACAGCAAAGAGGATATGAGTTGATCCTTTACTTGACCTTTTCTGTCTTGGCTTTAGGAAGTACTATGTGACTGGCAAAGCTTACATTTGATTGACCGGTTAGTTCGTTACCTGGGATTTGACAGAATATTTCAGTCGAGTCAAAAACGGAATCTCATGCAAGCTTGTTACTTATCTTTTTTTAAGCATCATGGGTTGATTATAACCCCATGTATTTTATTTATTTATTTATTTTACATATTTCTATGCCACCAATTTCCGAAGACTCTTGGCGGCTTACATAGATTAGAGATTTACAGTAGTGTAAACTAACTCCACCCCCCCTGCTGGCCGGGTGATGTTGCATCCGGGCATCTCTGCAGTTTCTGCTCCACCCCCGGCAGGAAGGTGGGCCGCCTTCGACTCACTGCTCAACTCCTCGCCGCTCACCTTGCCCGTCCTGCCAAAGCCAGCCAGCTCCCACCGAAGTGGTACCCGATTTATCGACTCGCCAGTTGTTACGTGCTTTTGAACTGCTGGGTGGGCAGAAGGTGAGGCAAGTGACGGGAGCTCACCCCGTCCTGTGGAGCTGCGGACCGAACCTGCCAGAATGCTGGCCATTCTGGTCAGCATAACTAGCAGCACTAGTCCGCTGCGCCACCGCACCTCTCAGCTTTTGCGCCTTTGGATTCCTTTTTGCATTATCTGTCAGAGAAGCCTTTTCAGTATCAGTCATGATGGATAAATTATATACTCAACTTGGTCTGTTGGTGTTATCATTCAATATATACAACCTGACTTGCAAGTTTCAGCCTTCTTTGAGTTAATTTCCTGGTCTGGGTTATCTAGTGAAACTGACACTATACCAGGAGACAGCAGAGGAAAAATGGGATGAGAAATAATTAGTGCTTTATTGAAGAAATGTGGTGCAGCAGAAACCTAAGAACAAGAGTGGAGAATTAAGTAGAGGCAATAGGAATATAAGGAAATTAATGAAGAAAAATCTGATTATAATAGCCGTGATGAGCAAATGAAAAAAGGCAGACTATCCCACAGCTACACAGTGACATGAGTAGTCTTGCCGCTGTGTTTCTATGCTGGATATAGATATAGAAGCATCTGCTTTATTTACCCATTTCTAGCTTTGTCCAGCCTGCTTTTGAAGCTTGGGCATGACTTTTGTGTCTTGGAAACATAATGATGAAGGAAACATGCCTGAATGAGACAAAGTTTGTTGTCTGATTGTTATCTCCAGAAGGGCAGGGGTTTAATAGTTTTGTACTGAGGTTTGATTTATGTAAACTGCCCAGAGTCATCATGAGTGAATTGCATAGCCATGTAAGTTTTCTAAATAAATAAATAAAATTTCTTAATAGATAAATAAACACAAGTTCTTAATAAGTAAATAAATTTTCTTAGTCAATCAATTTTGTTAATAAATAAATTTCCCTATTTTTTTAATGCTTAAGACAGTCTGACTTCCATTTTTCTCCTTGCTGTCTTGGTAGATCAGAAAAGTCATTCATATTTTATTAGGGGAAAAGACTTGATTATTTCAACGTGTGCTATCTAAATGAAAGCCTTTTGTCTTGCTTCTTTTTTGTTTGGGATTTTCCATTAATATCCACATATTTTATCTGCTGGTGCATAAGAGCTTTCAACAGCTGTGTCAAAAATTGCAATAATCCTCAGTCATTCAGGAAATAAGATATACTTATCCCCTAAAACTCAAAAAAAAGAGGAAGAGTTTTGGGGAATGAGTCACTTTTTTACATCAATTGACTTTTATCCTTCTCCAGACATCCCAAAACAGATGACATCTTGAGATAAGATCGAAAGCTCTCAACATCAAAAACTAAGTCCAGATGCCGTGATTTAGAAGACTCCCCTGGGGGTCCCTGAGCCCCTTTCCGGGGTCCTTGAAGTTAAATAAACAAATAATGTAAAGATTCAATAGAAGAGAATATTTGTAGCTTCCCAGAGTTAGAGACAAAGCTTGCATGGCTTCTGAACACTTCCTATCACTTAAGAGAATTGAGCCGGAGGTGAAAATTAGCAAAGTGAATTGCAAAAGAAAGAAAATGCAAGCTAAGAACCCATTTGTAATTGTTATGTCAATAGCTAAGCACTTCTGCACGTTTTTGGAAATTGCCAGATAAATAATATAGCCCTGCCTATGAATCCCACTCATCTTCTAGCAAAGAGAATCCTACCTACTCTAACTTGTAGTTTCTTTCTTTCCCATTTGTATTACCTTCACTGACCCATTGAATTGGACTTGTATGCAACCACTGAGCTGTGTTGAGAAGCCTTGACAAGTCCCATGATGAAGGTCCCATCCACACCCTCCCAGAAAACAATGATAATGGCTTTGCAGTCTTAGAAGTGGGATCAGGAAGAAAGGCCTTCTCTGTGGTGGCTCCCTCCTTGTGGAGATAAGATTGTCCCCCACCTTGCTACTACTCTTTTGAAAGGCCCTAAAGAGATGATTTTGCCAGCAGTTTGGGGCTGCCAGGATGATATGGAACCCATCAAGTGGTGGCCTTGATTTTTGTTACCAGAGAGGTTTAGTATTTTGGTTTTTATTTCCATAAGTCACCAGGAATCACCATGAGTGAGTTGGGCAGCCATTTAAATTTTCTTAATAAAATAAATAATAAAAAGTTTAGGATGGCTGATGCTAATAGTATACTATTTTCATCCATGCTTGCTTGAGGGCTGCTAATAGGAAAAATGGCTTGCATAAATCCTGAGAGAGTAACTAGAAGCATTAGGAGAAAGGATGCATCTGGTGATTTGCTGATTGAGCCATTTGCCCATGTCAGTCTCTCTTCATTCCCCCTCCCCACACCATTATGGCTAACTCTCTTATTTTTTGGGAAGATCCCATTAAAGACACACAAGAGAGCACAGCTGTTTTCACCAGTCCAGTCCTCACATTTTATTCCAGTTGAGAGAATTCAACCAAGCTCAGAGAATTTTTTTTTGAAAAAATGTGAACAGGAAAAAAAAGTTCAATTTTAGTTCTAGAGCAGGGGTGACCAACCAGCTGGCTGATGAATTCTGGGAATTGAAGCCCACACATCTTAAAGTTGCCAAGGTTGGACACACCTCTCTAAAGCATGAGTGTCCAACCTTTTGGTTTTCCTAGGCTGCATTGAGTGAAGAAGAACTGCCTTAGGCCACATATAAAGTATATATAGTCAATGTATATAAATAAAACCTTTATTTTTAATAAAGTTTAAAGTTTATTTTTTAATATTTTCTTGTTGGTCCGTATTATTAGCTGCTCAGAGCCGCAAGTTGCCCACGGGCCACGAGTTGGATATGCCTGCTCCAGAGCCAAGTTAGGACGGCCCCCCATACTGACATAAATGGCTCCAGTGAGCAGCAGGCCCAGGCAGAGTGTGGCAGTTGTCTAACAGTGCTTGGACCTTCATTCCTGGAATGGCAAAAGTATATTTTAATCTGTACTACATGGAGTTAAGTCCTGAATCAAAACATATTTTTCTTTTTCTAATGCTGCAGGGTCCTTGTGCAGCATCTTTCTTCCTTCCATTTACAAACATGCCTGGCTCACTTCAAAAATTATTTTAACTCTGCAGCTACATATAGGTCATCTTCGAATTATGACCAGTCACTTAGTGACCATTTGAGGTTACCAGCAGCTACTTATCATCTGGTTCTGAATTTATAACTTCCATCTCTCCCACCCTGCAGTCACATGACTGCATTTCAGGTGCTTGGCAACCAGCCTACATTTATGGATGTTTGCAGGATCTTGAGATTACATGACTTCTGTTTATGAAGTTTTTTGCTGAAAACTGACACTTACTTCTGTAGTTGTTCAGTCTCTAAGTCGTGTCCATGACCCATGGATTGCAGCACGCCAGTTCTCTCTGTCTTATGCTGTCTCCCGGAGTTTGCTCAAATTCATGTTCATTGCGTTGATGATGCTATCTAATCATCTCATCCTCTGCCATCCCCTTCTCCTTTTGCCTTCAATAATGAGTCCTCTCTTTGCAGTATATGGCCAAATTATTTGAACTTCAGCTTTGGTATCTGTCCTTCCAATGAACAGATAAGGGCTGATTTCCTTTAGGATTGACTGGTTTGATCTCCTTGCAGTCCAGGGGGCTCCCAGGAGTCTTCCATCATCACAATTCAAAGGCATTGATACTTCGGCACTCAGCCTTCTTTATGGTCCAACTCTCACAGCCAACATTACTTCTAATTTTCAGCAAAAATGCTTGATAATGAACAATGGGCTTGCTTAACAACTGCAGTTTTTGCTTAATGACTCTGCCAAAAAAGATAATAAAATCGGGTCAGTCACATGATGACCTGTTTTATGACTTCCATGACTTAGGTCACGTAATTAACAGGCTCCATTTTGGTTGTAAGTTGCAGACTATCTGTATTCAAATGCAGTCTCTACACTTGTTAGAATCTAAAGCAACTTGCTAGCCCTCGTGGTCCTGTAGAAAAATTTGACAGAATGGGCAGTGTTTAAGAAAAGGTGCAGAAAAAAGCTCATACTGTGTAATTTTGAAAGCTATTTCAGTGGGGGAAGGGAGGGGTATGTGTGATATATGCAAGTATTGATTTTTTTGGTATGAATGATTAAGTGTCTAGGCATCTCCCATTAAGAGAATTCAGGTCTAGGTATGGCCTATTTATTTCTGGTAAAATGAACTAAAGATTTTTTTCTGTCACTGCAGAAACTATTATTGATTGATGTGCCAGCATTTCTTGCAGGCGCTATTATGTCCAGGAGTGAAGATGTGAAGTGGGAGATCACATATGAATGTAATGTACAAATTTGGGAATGAGGGTATATAAACATCAGCCACACATTAGTCCTGGTATCTGGCATGGGCATTCAATGATTATAGGCCCAATTAAGTTTGCAGACCTCATGATTTGGAGATAGGTTTTAAAAAATGTGCAGATGGATATTGCCAGATGGGACTGAAAGCACTGGAAAAGAATGAAGGTTTTTTTGCTTTCATGCTCCACTCTGCATTCTTGCTTAGGCAACCATACTTTTTGTTCTTATTGCAAGCCATGAGAAATAAGTATAAGATCTTACAAGTTCTGTGTTTGAGTAGTTGCTGGGTTTTTACTCTGAAAAGTAATGATCATAAATCAGTGTGCAGAAATTGAAAATAGAATCTAAGATCTTTGCAGCAGCAATTAAACTGTCTGCAATATAACAGAGAATCACTTCCATCGTGGAACTGAATAATGCTTCACACTCAAATAAATTTTTAGATTAGTATTGTTAAGATATTTAAGATATTAATACTGTTAAATATCTTAATTGGTGTACCTAGTGCTATATGGTCATAGTGTAGTCCTTGACTTACAACCATTTGTTTAGCAACTGTTTGAAGTTATGATGGTGCTGGAAAAAGTGAATTATGACCAGTCTTTGCATTTATGATTGTGGCAATATCTTGTGGTAATGTGATTATGATCCAGGAGCTTGGCAATTGACTCACATGTACAACAGTTGCAGTGTTCCAGGGTAACATGATCATCATTTTCGACCAACAAAGTCAGTGGGGAAACTAGCAGGAAAGGTTGGAAATGATGATCACATGATGCCTCACTTAACAACTGCAGCAAAGAAGATTGTAAAATCAGATATGGTCATGTGATGCCTAACATTAAAAACCACACCTCTTAACAATGAATTTTCCAGTCTCAATTATGGTCATAAGTTTAGGACTACCTGTAGATGAACACGCATCCTTTGCTAGGAAGAAATCCAGAGAGTGGATTGCAGCACCTACCCTAAGACCTCTGAAAGTTGAGTTCCTCTCACAGCTGACTCACTGATCTCAGTTGGCCTCCCTTCCTGCTCTATGGGAACAGATGCACTGAGTCAGCGCAAACAATCTGCGCGCTAAAATTAGATTTGAAGTTTGTATCTCCCATGTGGCCTTCAATAGACTTGGCTGTTTGAAAACTTGTGGTTTTCATTTGTGCTTGGCTCAGCATATTTGCCCTGCACTTTAAAGGCAGCATTTCCTCAGATCTCCAATTGCAGGAACACATTTCATTTTTCTGATAGCAACTTTTGTTTCCAAAGGGTTTAGGGTAAAGTTTCTCAACCTTGGCAACTTTAATACCCCATGCTGGCTGGGGAATTCTGGGAGATGAAGTCCACAGTCTTAAAGTTGGCAAGATAACTTTAAATTAGGTAACACTAATTTAGGGGAATCCATCTCCAAAAGAGCTTTTTCTCCATCCTGGGCATGCTTTCTCAGAGGATATTGAATTTCACTTGAGCCACTGAATAATCTCTTTCTGGCTGATGGAGTAACATGCAACCTATTGGAAAGAGACTAACCATGTGGCAAAAAAATTCAAGACAGGGAATTCTTTTGAGGCTCTCCTTTAGTTGCAGTTGAGATAAAGACCTAGTGGAAATAAGCAAGGTAAAGAGTAGAACAATGCTTCATTCTTGGTTGGGACTTTTGAATTTCCTTGAGCTGGTCTAACATCTCAAATCATGCAAAGGTGCATGGCTCACAGCTTGGTGAATACCACTTCAAGGAGATGTTTCGACTCCACAACAGGATGCTTTTCCTTTCTTCCCTGTAAATATGGTCACCCCTGTTAATTAGAACACAAGCAGATCTATTTAGAAGGCCTCAGCCTTTTCTTCTCTGGCACAGAGTAATATTAATAGAAGGGGTGAAGTATTATAAATAGGAGTCAGCTCTGTAATACTTAAAAATGCTACAACTGCCAGCTTAGTTTGAAAGTGACTGTGGGTTGCTCTGTATGTGCTTCACTCAGCCAGTGTGTTATCAGAGTAGACAAAACAAGAGAAGGATTGCAATATGTGAGGATGCATGTCTACAAAACCTGGGCTACATGTTCAAGAGATCCTTTATTCAACTGAATGTAGCTCGTAAATGTTGAAATAAATTTGAGTCTGTGGTTTCTAGTTCCATATTCTCCATATCTTGAGAACGCACAGAATTGTTTTTTGAAAGCAATATATTTTGGAGACATTAGTTAATCTCCTTGCTCACTTTCAAAAGTGATCTAACACAACAGAGCTGGAGTCCTTGTTTTTATACATATAAAACATATGTAAACAAGGACTCTAGTTCTGCTGTGTTAGATCACACTTTTGCAAGTGATCAAGGAGATTAATTAGTGTCTCTGAAATATATTTCTTTTAAGAAACAATTCTGTGCATTCTTAATGTGGCCCAGCGAGGTATGCATCAAATACTTGAATCCACACAAATCCATCTTAGGCATTCTAAGACATGGAGAAAGATGCTTGCCTGGACAATGAACTTTGTAGGTAAGGTGAGCTGTAGATTTAAGAGCTTTAGATCAAGCGGGACAGTGCTTGGAGCCCTGATACACACAATACAAAGGTGTGAAAAATTCTAAGCTCTTGCCTTTGTATTTCAGCTCAGTCTTTTCATTTCTACTGTTTGTGACATCCATTTGGTATTGATCTAAGCATGGTGGCTTAAAAACTCATTAATGTGATACCAGTAGAAAAGAAAACATGAAACAATGATTTAGCAGGGTAGCTAAGAAAATAAGCAACCTGTGCATTACAGCAGACAAATATCACACTCCAAAGATACCAGCTTTGGAAGTGCAGGAAGTAAGAAAATAATGCTTCTTTAGGATTCTTGGTATGTCCTCCCTCCATCAAATACCTAACAGCATGGTCATGTTTATGAATACAAAGAGAAGATGCTGCAATCTTAGGACCTGCTCCTGCTCTAGCCCCATACAGGAAGTTATCATGTCAGAAGACATATCTGTCACACATGTGGAAAACTATATAAATGAATTGATGCTCCTTAGAAGTCTCTATGTTGGAAAGGGAAGGAAATGACAAGAGGCAGGAGTACTGACCCTTCTGATGTCACATGATATATCTGTTGGCTTGGAAGGGGCACAAGAGACATTTTGTGGGCAAGAACCATTGGTGGGCTATGATACTTTTCCAGGTTTTTCAGGCTGTGATTACTTAATAGAGCTAAGATGGGAATTTGCTATTTTAATTTCTTTTGATTGTTAATTTCTCTTAAGGGAGAACATAATGTGTTGGTGTATTTCCTATTTCAAACAATGGAGAATTGCTGATTTTCAGTCAGATTTTCATAGGCAGTTTTAAGAGGCACAAAAATGGTGTCTGGGGACCACCTCTAACTGGTATCTCTCGTATGGTAGAAATGATGAAGCATTACTGTTGTAGTTGCACTTGTGTCTTAAACCCAAAATGTATGATGACTATATCGCTGCTGCCCCTGTCAGTTGTATAAAATAAATAAACTGCTTCAGTCCAGCTTTGACCAATGGTGGGACCCATGGGGAAGTGCATATGATGCACATGTCTTCAAAGAAGACCAAAACTACAACACTAGGAAGTGATAGTAGAATGACTGTACTCAGACATGCAATGTCTGAGTTTGCATGCTTGGAAGTCTCTTGCAAAGATTCTGTTTCACAATATGGTTTGACCCTGACAAACGAGGAGAAACCTTTTCCCTAAGGGAGATTTCGGGTTGAAGAGTTTCTGGCACATGAGCTTACTTTGTATTCGTAAATTGTGTAATAAATAGTTCATTCAAGTTCCGATTTTCAGAATCAGATACTTTATTAGCCAAACATGGTTAGACCTGCAAGAAATTTGACTCTGATACAGCAGCTCTCAGTATACTTGCAAGACAGCAGTAAATAGAATAATAAATAATTAAATTATGTATTCAACAGTAAAGAGTGCATCCAAAGCATGTAGAAAAGGAATATAGTAAAGGGTGGAATTAGAATCATGGTCTATTGTTAAGTATTTATAAGTATTAGACAGAACTTCTGGGTTAATTTAGAATTCCTTGCACTTTGTGTCCTGTCATTTAGCATGAATCAGGTATTAGCTGAATGATGGCACAGGAGGAAAAACTGCCACTGTGTCTGGTTGTTTTGGTATATAGTCCTGTGCAGAGTTCTCTTCCTGCAGAAGAGGTTCAAATGAATTGTGTCCGGGATGTGAGGGGTCGGCAGATATCTTCTCTGCCTTTCTCTTGATCCCCTCAGTATATAGGTCCTCCAGGGAGGTCATGTTGTTTGTACTGCAGTCTTTTTTCAGCTTTGCATTCTACACAACACAAGACGCATTCTGGAAAGGTGGGAGGAATATCATTTGCAAAGGGAGTTGCATTCGTTTTGGCTTGCTTGACTTTCCCCAAAATTATCATTTCTCTAAGATACGGCAGGGTTGCCTCAGCAATAATGATTTTCTATTCTTGCTTGGCAAGAAAGCGCCACTGCTTTTCTTGTACAAGTAGTTCTTGACTTACAACCATTTGTTTAGTAACTGTTTGCAGTTACAACAACACTGGGAAAAGTGACTAAAAACCAGTCCTCGCACTTACGACCTCTAGTCACGTGATCAAAATTTGGGTATTTGCGACTAGCATGGAATTACAACAGTTACAGCATCCTGAGGCCATGTGATCGCCATTCTTCTCAGCCACCTTCTGACAAGCAAAGTCAATGGGGAAGCCGGATTTGCTTAACAATTATTTACTTAACAACTACAGTGATTTGCTTAATGACTGTGGCAAAAAAAAGTCTTAAAATCAGGTGTGATTCATTTAACAACCACCTTGCTTAGCAATGGAAATTTTGGTCCCAATTCTGGTTGTAAGTTGAGGATTATGAAAACTGTTGCCCATTTTTTTCCAGACTTAAAAAGGACTGTGAAGAATGAAGGAAGAAACATATCTCGTTAACCTTGGAAATGTTAATGGTTACCTCTTTCCAGACTTAATTCTTGTCTTTGGTAGCAATGGCAGTGGTGTCTGAAAAGCAGGGATTCTGATTATATCTTATTCTGGCAAAAATAAAACTGAATGATGAGCAAGTTTATGTCTCCTTTAGTCTGTGGCCGTGCCGGTCAGGGGCCTCCTAAAAATCACCACGTAATCCTAATTGCTAGCAGAGTAGACAGTTATTCAGGTCTATGGAATAGTCATAATTTTTCATTTAATTTCAACTGCATGCCAGTGAAGTCACATTTGGTTTTGTCTTAGATTCATCTACTTGTTGGAGGTGTTCCCCCTCTCCCAGCAGGTACTGCCAGAGGTGAAATGCAGTCTGGCCCTAACAACATTGTAGGATCCTAATTTAAGGGACTTTCAGAGAGCCAGGTTTGGAGGTAACTTGAGAGAGCTACTTCCAGTTGGAAGATAACTTATCCTCAGCTTCGCAACAAAAGTTTAAAAAACAGGCATCTGGATTGGATTTTTTAAGTAGAAGACGTTTCACCTTTAATCCAAA
>JANHZU010009514.1:18798-31565 GCA_032468055.1 Acrochordus granulatus | reverse complement strand
AAGTTTTTGACATTGATCGAGACGGGATATTGTCTCAGGTTGAACTTGAAGAAATGGTAGTTGCCCTTCTGGAAGTTTGGAAAGATAATCGTATTGATAACATTCCAGTAAGTTGCATTCAAAATTAATGGCCTCTTCCGCCCCCTCCAAGTCTTTGTGTTTGTACATTTATACAGGTAATCCTTGTTTAGTGATCACAGTTGGGACTGGCACTTCAGGTGTTAATCAAGGTGGTAGCGAACCAAAACTCTACTATTCTTAGGATCTTACTTTAGCTTTCCTTTGCTGTGCAGACTGTGAAGGCCATAAATGTGAGGTTTGGTGATAAAGTTACTTTATCTTCACCATCATAACTCTGAACAAGGACCACCTGTATTGGGGTTTATGAAAAAGAAACACACTTTTCTCAGCTGAAATTTATTTTAAGTCTTAGAAGCATTGGATTGGATAGAATAGTGAAGGATCCTCAAAGCTGGTTTTCTGCTAAATGCTTTGTAGGAGGAAAGTCATTTTAGTCTGTGGTAGCCAAAAATCAGAAGCAGTCAGTCTGTTGCTGAGCATTGAAATTAAAAGTAAAATAGCCTTGGCTTCTACTTGACCACCTTTCTAGGGTGTTTCATGCTGATCCCTCAATGGCTTAACTTTCATGGACTGTTTTAAAATATGCCACTTTAGCTAATGATTGACAGAATTTTGATCAGAAACTGACTTTCACATTCGGTAAATTGACTATCATAATAACTATCACGCCATAAGACAATAACTTTAATTCAGATTTGATCATGTATGGAGCAGACCAGCTTAAATGAGAAGTCATGTGCTTCAAATTTAAAACTTATTGAGTTTAGTGGAGCTGCTCTGTATAGATTCAACTAGTATTCTTACTTTGGAGATCTTTATGTAGACTAAAATAATGCTCACAATAGGGTTTTTAGCTTTTATAGGATCTTTCTGTTCTCTTCTTTTCCAAGGAGCTGCACATGAATTTGCCTGATATTGTCCAAGATATTTTAAAGTCACATGATACTACCAAGGTAAGAAAGGACATTTACATCTTATTATCCTTTATTGTATGACTTAAGAAATCTGTGCAGAAGTAGATTCAAGAAACAGAAATTGCCTCTGAATTGGTCAATAGTGAGGCTGACCCAGCTGGTGAGTTAACTAGTGTGTGGAAAGTTTATTTACTGTGAAATTGATCTGCATGGTATTATATGCAGAAAGAAGCTGGAGAGGATAAAAAGCATTAAAAGAGATAATTTATTTAGTTTCATTTATTAGGCATTACATACGTGATGGCAGAAATCCACTGGGCTAATGAATGCAATTATATTTGCTGTTTACAACTATAGTAAAATTATAGAACAATTACTGTTAAATGTTTTTAAAATTGGTCCGTTCCTTCTTTTAAGCTTTCATTGTTCAGCTACATTCTCCTATGCTTCTGAATATGAGAAGGGAGAGCTATTAATTTAAAGATACAGTACTAAAATATCAAAACAACCTTGGGATTTCTGTTTGTATTCTATTATTTTTCACAGCTTCAGACAATAGTCAACTAATTATCTTTGCTTTGACTACTATACCAAATACATCTAGAAAACTATCCAAAAATATCAGTAAGAATAATTCCACTGAAACCATCAGCATCCAGAAAATCTAATCCTGACCTTAGTTCATTGGGACAGTAAATCTGTGTAAAATCTGTTTAAATGCCATGGCTCCCAGCTGGAAAAATCTGGATGGATAATTTGAGTCAAAATTATTGAGAGTAGTTGCAGATCTGTTGTTCTTCAGGGAAATCATGCCTATTAATTGATCAAAACTTGCTTCAGATTTACATAGAACATTTGATTCTTAGTCACTTTCTTGATTAAGCAATACTTTATTTTCTTTAAAATATCCATATTAATTTGCATGGGAGAGATGGTGTACGTATGTGAGAAAGAGAGAGAGAGAATTGATCAAATCCTAATTGATTCTCCTTGCCTCCTTCTTTCTTCAGCTTGGTCATCTCACCCTTGAGGATTATCAAATCTGGAGTGTGAAGAGCTCTCTTGCCAACGAATTTTTGAATCTGCTTTTTCAGGTACGTATCCTGCAAGCTGAAACCTATAGTAGAAGGCAAGTCTTGGATTTGCTTGCACGCTTTGTAGTCCTGGGATATCAAATGCCACATCAGGTCTTACATCAGTTACATTCCTGGAGATGTCTGGGGGTTTTTTTGGAAATGTGAGCTATGCAAGGATGGAGTGGTTAAGGCGCTAACCTAGAAAGCAGGAGACAGCAAGTTTTAATTAGATATGAAAGTCAGCTTGGGAACTTTTGGTGGTCAAATCATCTTACAAGGTTGTAGTTGTGGGGAAAATAGGAGGCAGGAATGTTAGGTATGTTTGCTACCTTGAGATAGATGCAGGGTGGAATAAAATTATAATAAGAACACCATCTGAAATAGAATCACTGAATAGAATACTATCCGTATATACAGCCAAGTTATTGCAATGGAAATGAGCTGGACAAATGTGCTACCCTTACCATCAGCTGCGGAAAAATAGTGAAAACTGAAGGCATAAAGATGCCCTATTGAAATAACATCTAGACCAATGTAGCCAAATATTAGTGTTCTGGGATATAGCTGCAAACTAGAAATGGATTTCAACTCCAGAACACCTATTTGTTTATTATCCCGAGCTTTCAGATCTGCACCACTGGGATCCATTGTCAAAGTAAACATAAACACCTTCAGTAAATACACCTGTGATTCCTACAACTGCCTCACCCTCATATCTGTAGATTGCTTCTTAAATCTCTTTCCCCACCCCTTTTTTTCATTCATGCACTGGCGTTGATTTGTGCATCTCAGCTGTTTCTGCAGGGTTTGGTAGGCTGGTGGTAGATCTAAACATTTGTTAATTGCCTATGGGCCTGTCTCCCAACCTTCTAGGACCTCTCTAGCAACCTTCCCTCCTGCACAGCCATGGATCATTGTGTTCTTAAAGGCAAGGACATGCCCTTACTTGTGGTTATGAGTTGCTACTGAAGATTTGGGATCCTGTCTCTGCATAGCTCTCTCATGCCCTTTTAATTGCTGTCTCAATCTGTGCCCTGTTTGGCCCATGTATTCCCAAGGGCAATCCTCTATCTGTAGCTGATCTTTCCCTGACATTAGGTGGCTATGTAAGGTAGGTTCTGGGTGATACGTGACCCCTATCTGCAGGTTGTTCATCATCTGTGTTGCCTCGGAGATAACATCTAGAGTCTGAATGAAGACGATCATTAAAAATAGTTGGGCATCCTTCATGCTGACAACATCAAGCACACTGAAGTCAGGAAGAACACTGGAAGTGAATATATCATAAAAGTGAAGAAGATCTTAAAGACCAAACTCAATGAAAGAAATGCTCTCAAGGCACTTGAGCAGTTCCACTTATTAGATGCTCAGTACGCAGCTAGAGTAGTGGACCGGATGCAAGCAGAACAAAAGACCATGGATAGGAAGATCAGAAAAGTAATGACAATGAATCATGCTCTTCATCCATCCAGTGATGTTGATGACTCTACTTACCAAGGAAAATAGGTGGGTGTGAAATGTTGCAAGTACATCAGACAGTTGAAGAAGAAAAAGGGTCACTGAAATAACATTTGAAGAACAGTGAAGAAGATGCACTAAAGCTAGTGTACCAGGAATACTTTGACTTCCAGAAAGATAAAACTGGCCTACAACACAGACCAAATAAAAAATAGAAAAGAGACATGGCAAGGCAAAGCATTACATGGCCAGTACACACACAAACTTAGCAGGCAGAGCTGATAAATGACAAGACTAGACAATTGTGAAGAGCAGGAAAATTGAAGAAAGAGGCTAATTTTGGCTGCACAAGACCACGCCATAAGAACAAATGCATACAAAGCCAGAATTGAAAAGACAAATAACAAATACCACCTCTGCAAAGAAGCTGAAGAAACAATGGACTGCTTAATTAGCTGCTGCAAGAAGATCGCGCAGACTGACTACAAACAATGGCATGACAAAGCAGCACCAATGGTGCACTGGAATATCTGCAAGAAATACTGCTTGCCTGCAAGCAAGAACTGGTGGGATCATAAAATAGAGAAAGTGATAGAAGAAGAAGCTAAATTGGTCTGGGACTTTAGAATTCAAACAGACAAGCACCTGCCACATAATACTCCAGACAACAATTGTCAATAAGAAAGACAAAAATGTCTAGATAGTAGATGTTGCAGCACCTGGAGACTGGAGAAAATCATAAAATACAAAGACCTGCAAATAGAAATAGAATGATTGTGGCAAAAGAAAGCAAAGATAATACCAGTAGTAACAGATGCCTTGGTGCAATCTGAAAACATCTGGAATACCATTTGAACACCATCAGCATTGACAGATTCACCACCAGTCAGTTGCAAAATGCAGCATTATTTGGAACAGTGTACATTCTGCGATGATACCTTTAATAATATCAGAGAACAACATCTTCCTATCCCAGATCCTTGGGAGGACTCACTATGTGTACAACAGTGCCAAATCCAATCTAAACTTCTGGCTGACTGTTGTGGTATCTTAGAAGCCTTAAAGCACAGTCTCTTGTTTTGTTTTGTTTTGAATGGGGGAAAATATATTCTGCAAGATGTACAGGAATGTGGAGGTGTGCAGGAGCATAATTCTTGCATTTTCTGTTAGGACATACCTAACTTTACATTCTGCCTGTAGAACAAGGATACACATGTTTGTGCTGAGCAGCAGCTTTAGATGATTGATGCCCAAAATGTTAGAAACCACAGCTAGTCAGGCAGGATTGTACTACGTAGAGCTGGCAGAGAATAAATCCAGTGTTACAGCCAGTGCCTCCCTTTCAGAGAGGGCTGCAATATAGAAACATTTTAGGATACTGATAAGGATGGGAGATGAAAACTGCTCTGAAATGATGATCTGCATCCTGGAAGCAGAAACTTTGATTTGGCACAGTCTCAGAATTGAGATATTTGTGATAGTTTCAACTAGTTATGGCCAAATATTTCCAGATGTCTGTGGGCTCAGTTGTTCATTTGGATAGGAAACTATCTTGTACATCCCATCCATCCATCCTGTTTGTATGGTTGCCCATCTCATAAGAATGTGACTCTGGGCAGTATACATCAATTAAAAAGAAAAATGATAAATATATATAAACAGTCATGATTAAAAACTATAAAAAACACAAGATGTTAGCCACAGTAAGGGAGCCATCACAAGATCTCCCTGGTACCTGGGATCCCCAGGCCTGATGGTATTGCCAGGTCTTGAGAGGCTTGTGGAACATTAGAAGAGATGAAGCTAACCTCACTTTCAAAACAGCTTGGGATTTCTGATTGTCTCTGTTGATATGGTTGATTGTTGGAGTTATCAGGAGATTTTGCTATGTATGCTCCTTGAGGATGCTTTTGGTCAGCCTTCTCTCTGGTGGCCTCTGCTCTCCTGAAGTTCATGAGATGCTCATTTTTTATGAATCAGTTAAAAGACACAAGTCTTCAACCAGGATGAATGTCTGGTTTCTGTGGTTTTTCTTTCCCTCATTCTTTTAGCTGCATGTGGTTTTCATACAATTTTTTAATGTATTGGGCATTTTATATCTGTTAGATTCTTTTGGATTGGGAGTGGGTCTGTAAAATACAGAATTTAAAGTGGAGGAAAAAGATACTAGAAACCCATGCTGGCTTAATATTTTGAGAATTGTGATCCTAATACATCTGGAGGATACCAGCTTGGAAAAGGCTGGCATTAGATATCACGGATGTCTCCACTTCTCCAGATTCATTCTCTGTCCTTGTCTCATTTTGTACACAGTGGATGTTCAAACATCACCTGACCAAAAAGAGTCACCTGGTATGAGTAGATTTTTCCATTTTCTTTCTCTTTTTCACTCCCATCCCTTTTTCCTAGGTGTGCCATATAGTCTTAGGTTTAAGACCTGCCACTCCAGAAGATGAAGGACAAATCATTAGGTATGTCTGATCTTCTGACATCACCTTCTAAATGAATTCCTAGAGACTCTTTTCTGATTTAGAATATGATGCATGCTTTGGAACAGAGACTTAAGCAAGGTATCCTCTTCGGCTTCCTCCAATGAAGAGGATGGAAGAAATAAAATGCTAACTCCAAATTGGGATCAAGAAAAAGGGGTTCAAGCTGTGTCTTGCTCTTACTTGCATGTGGTCAGCCAAAAGTATTGCTATGTTAAAGTATAGATGCTGGGTTTGTGTATTCTGTTCCATGGTTCACTTTAACTCTGCTTTGGCAGAGAAATCCTAGAGGATGGCTTTTCAGAATGCTAAGCCATAAAGTATGGTTTACAGATTATGGTAAACAATTCACATGCACTAACCAAACCACAGGAAATCAAGCTTGTCACACAAGAGAACAAACTTTCCCTTCTTTATCCTTACTTTGCAACTTGTGAAATGTTAGTCAGCACCCTTTACTGAACAGTAGGACATGGCTTTTGCCATTTTGTGGCAAGAGAAATACAAAATGTACTTGAAGCCCTAAAGATGGCTTAGCATAAACAGGGAAACTTCAAATCCCAGCAAATAGGAAAATTCTAGTTTCACCCATGTGTGGATGCAGCCTTGCTTGTTTGGCCCAATGCAGCTCTCAACCTCCACCACCTATACATTGAGTGTAAGTTCTGGAAGAAGAATACACCTACACGAGGTTTCCACAATGTATGAATCAAGGCTTTGTATGTGTGTGAATTAAATGCAACCCACATCACCTTTTTACTTCCTCTCCATAGGCTAGCCATCTAAATCTGCCATTTTGGTTTATTTTCCATACACAAGCCCACATGAACTATTCATGGAAATCTACCTTACAGTTCTGTTTTTTTTTGCAGTGGGCTAATTACAGCCAAAGTCTAAGTTATATTAGTTCTGTAGGATTGTGTTAGCAAAAGCTCACATGATGTTTGGCTAGATTGAACCTAGTGCTTTTGCAATGTGCTTTTAAAATACCATTTAGCAGGCGATCATGATCACTGAGTTTGCACTTATGGAAATGAGTCAGTGGGTCTTATGTCAGAATTCAGTGGAGTTTGTGTCAAATAGACATACATAGAATTGCACTATAAGTTATTTGCATGATGCTTTTTATCTCAACTTTAATTAACTTTGTGAACATATCTATATTACACATACAGAGAGGAATAGTGTGGTGCTCTGTAAGACAGGTAGTCCTCGACTTATGATCACAATTGGGACCAGAATTTCTGTCACTAAGTAAGGCAGTTATGAAGTGATTTGCACCTGATTTTATGACTTTTTTTGCCATGGTTGTTAAGCAAATTGCTGCAATTTTAAGTGGATCACATGTCTGTTATGCAAATCCAGCTTCCCCCATTGACTGCTTATCAGAAGCAGCCAAGAAGGTCGCAAATGGCAATCATATAATCCTAAAATGTTGCAAATGCTTGCAAATACATGCTGTTTGCCAAGTGCCCAAATTTTGATCATGTTGCATGATCAAAAGTGACTTGTGACTGGGGATGCTGCAACAGTCACAAGTCACTTTTTCAATGCTGTTGTAACTTCAGTTGTTAAATGAATGGTTGTAACTTGAGGACTATCTGTATATGCAAAACACTGAATGTCCTCTCTGAAAGCCAAGTGGAATTGTCATGGAGCAAAATGGCTTTGAGATCCCCAAGGATCGTGTCTCTCCTGCCAATGTGTCACGAGCACACGCACACACACACAAACACAAAGTGATGAATGCAATCAGGAACAGTGAGGTCAGAGTTACAATGAAATACACAAAGGGCAGCTAGAATTAAGTCAAGATAGAGATTCAACAATTAATTATTAAAGGCCGTGTAACAATGGCATCTTGGCTAGCAACTGGGCTATGGGTACATATAATGTGATAAAATGTTTGTCCCCACTCCATCCAGCAGTCTGTTGTAATTAAAAAGAGCACAGTTGCCAAGAGGTTCAGTCAGATTACTAGTTCTTGAATCAGGAGCAACATTTTATCAGGCTACTTCTGTTAATTAGCTCATCAACGTCAGATGCCTTTGTAATGACCCAGTGATTGTTTTGTGCATGGCCACTGTTAACAACATAATTACCATTGTCCTGACCCTATGCATGTAATTTTCTCCTGTTTACATTTCCTTCTCTGTCCCCAAAGTATATTGATACAGTTCTGTGATTCTTGATAATATTGCTACTGTTTTGATGGAATGGAATTTAATCCAGCAAAAGAAATACATTTATAAGAAAGGCATTCATATTTAAAGTGCTAACTTGGCCACTCTTCCAGCTACCAAATCTCAGAATGATTTGACAGCATCATTCTGAGAGTGGCTTGCAAGTTGCAATGAACAACTGAGAAGTGTAGGTCTCCTAAGTTGGCCCCCTCAAGGTAAGTTTGATAAGGCAATCTAGAATCAGATTGGGCAGTCTACACTGTGTATTTCTTAACCTTGGCAACCTGACTGGCTGGGGAATTGGAGGAGTTGAAGTCCACCCATTTTAAAGTTCTCAAGGTTGAAGAACAACTTCAGGAAAACACTGGTGCAGATGTTAAGTACAAGTATTGTTAAGTGTTGCACAACTGACCTTTTTTGTTTTTTCTTGACATAGAGGCTGGTTAGAAAGAGAAAATAGGCATGGCCTTCAACAAGGACACAATTGGTTTCTGATTGCAATGCAGTGGTGGCACCAGTGGAAAGAGTACGTCAAATATGTAAGTCACATACTGGACATGGAAGAGATCATGGCTGGGACAAGAAATGGATGAATAAATAGTGTGCTCATTCCATGCACCAGAATGAGATGGCTAATACATTGTTTGCAACTGAGAATTATAATCATTACATAAAAATTAACAATGCAACCAGGTTAACAGGGCCCCTGACACTTTCAGGATTCCAGGTTCATGCACATAGCAAAGTCTTTAGAGCCTTCTGAAATGCTAATTGGGTCAGGCCCATCCTGAGCTCCAAAGAAAGAATATTCCAGAATGTTCCGGAAGGATGAGAATATAACATAATCCAATAGGAACTCTTGTTTTATCTTTCTGAAAGCTAATTGCCTGAATCTGTTCTCCTCTTGTCCCCCTCACCAAATGAAAACTGAAGATCTTTAACAAGTTTGCATTTTGTAAATCATGATGGATTTGTATACTGGACAACCTCATACACAGCATCCACTCCAAGGAAATGGCCCTTTCATTGAGTCTTTCTGTGCTATAATCTCACTCTACAATTCACTTCTATCTTTCTTTTCCAATTTAGGATGCCAATCCTGTTACGATAGAGCCTTCATCTGTCTTAAATGGAGGTAAGACTTCTCTCCTGAGTCCTGGGACTCCTACATCAGAGCAGGGAGAAGACAGAACAAGTGCTTCAAATAACTTCAGTGCCACAGAAGAAAAGTTTTCAGATAATATTTCTACTGCATCAGAAGCATCAGAGACAACTAATAGCAGTAAGCATTAACTCAAAAAGGAACAACAGCCTGATAAACTTCTAAAGAGCTTTGAATGTAGACTAATTGTGCAAAAATTGCCAAACCAAGAGGCTTACCTGAATCTATAAAAGATGAGATGCACTTTTTCAAACAGAAGCATCAAGTGGGCATGTGAAGTAATAGGAAAAGAATATGGTATCCTGAGAAGAAGGAGGTGCCATGTTCCTGCTATAAGAAGTGATTGTAAAAAGTGGTTTTCGTAGCATTTTTCAAGTCAGCATAGTTGATGGTGAGAGTTTCCTACCCTGGCTTAGAATTTGGCATGGGAAAAGCAATAAGGTAGGAAAAGGGATGGGAATTGCATGTATCCCAAGTATCTGGAGGACCCCAGATCACTCCAGTAGAGGTAGAGAAAGGAAGGAGAAGACAAATTGCAGTATACTTTTGTCTGAATGAATAATTTTATTCAATAATACATTCTGGAAGACTGGATATTAGGATGCTATGCCCAAATCTTCCAGGAAAAAGTAGATTTTGGAAGGAAATTTGAAAAAGAGATCCATAGTTAAGCTCCTAGTCCTGTGTCAAATATTACACATTTCATGGATGGAACTATGTAGATAACTGTTGGCTTACATCAGATTTCACAAGATAAACTGGTTTATTGTTCAGGATTCAAAAGGGAGCAACTATACCCCAGTTGTGCAGAGTTAGCTTGAGTAAACAACTTCTTTCTTCTCTCTCGTATAAATCAGCTGTAGTTTCTGTTTGTAGATTGAGAGAAAACATGGGTTTCAAATAAGCTTCATCTGTATGCTGTAAAAAGCTACTTAGATTGCTATTGAATTTAGAGAATTCATATATTTTTTATTTCTAAAAATGAGTTTGGAGGCATTAAATAATAGAAATTTCTCTGAAATTATGAAAGTCAAAATAATTTAGAGACTTAAGAGTAATTTCTATTTCATGAGTGCTCTAGGTCTTGGGATCTGCCATTCCTGGTTTTCAGAAAATCACCTTGGTTTCAATCTTGCTTACCCATTATAATTTGGAGACTCTTCTTATGAGATATTCACCCCTTAATTCTGCACACTTAATGCTTACTTTTGTTTCATCCTCATTTATCTTCCAGATTTTATTTATGCCACTACCCCCAATGCCGAGATGTGTTTTGCTCGACAGCTTAATTCTTCGGACAATAACAATCAGTGCCTCCTTACATCTAATGGGAATAATTTACTGCAGCTTCTGAATCCACAGCGGCCTGGAGCTATTGATAATCAGCCACTTGTAACGCAAGAGCCCATGAAGGTAAGGGTCTTATAAGTAAAAATAATACTGTTATAATAAATAATAAACAATCACTCATGCTATAGTCACCTCCAGATTGGACTACTGTAATACTCTGTACATGGGGCTACCCTTGAAGAGTATCCAAAAGCTTCAACTGGTACAGAATGCAGCGGTTCTGTTCTGTGAGCTGCATTGGTTGCCTGTTCGCTTCTGGGTCCCATTAAGGTTTTAATTTTGACCTTTAAAGCCCTTCATGGCATGGGGCCAGGCTATCTAAAGGACTGCCTCTTCCTGATTACATCTGCCAATCTCATTAGACCTCGCATAGAAGGCGTGTTGTGGGTACAAATCAACTAGGGACATATATTTGGTGGGTCCCAGGAGATGGGCCCTCTCTGCCATGATGCATGTCTAATAGAACATTCTTCCACTGAAATTATCTTTTGACGTCCCATAAATCCCTCAAGAATCAAGATCCAATTGAGGTTTCATTTTGGTTGAACTGTAGGATCTGGTTGAGGGCTGATTCCTTGGTCTGAAGGGAACCAAAGACATGCCTAGATGGTTCCATTACTGAGGTGTTTTTTCTAGTTCTGTCTTTGCCAGGTTTATGTATTCTGTTTTTATACCTTTATACTGATTTTTATATTGATGTTTTAATATATGTAATTGTTATATGCCACCCAAAGCCACTTTTTGTGAGATGGGTGGCTATACAAATTTGATTAATAAATAGAAATAATTAAACTTTATTGTGACATAAAGCTTTGGTAGACTACTGTCTATGCATCTTTGCTCCATAAAACCTTCTGCCCTTATATATTTGATCAGTTGTTCAAGAGGCTTGCAAGTGAGCTAAATGTGGCTATCCTTCTGGGAAGATATGACTACTAGAAAATGATGGGAGAAAAACCATCACAATATAACCATGAAATCTAGTTGGATTTGTTATTTGTTCCACTCCATCCCATGAGACTTCTCGGTGGAACAGTATATAAGGAACAGATGAATCTCTTAATACCAGATAGAAAATTATTTTCTGACATCCTCAATAAGATGGCAATAAAGTTTCAACTGCAATTTCAGTTACATTGCTAGTCAGTCCGTGCCTTTTTGGGTCCTTTTGTCAGAAATATTTCTTACCTACGCAGAAAAACAGAATGAGCAAGGGTGGGCAAAAAAGAGTGGGAACAACTTCAGACTTCCTGCTGGCTTCCCCATTGAATTTCCTTGTGGGAATCTGGCAAGAAGCATTAGAAATTTCCCCTTCCCTTCCTTTTCAGGCAGGCAGGTAAATGGCAGCTGCTGGGTAGAGGAGGGAGTGAGGGATTGTGAGACTGGCTGGGAAATTGTCATGGAACTTTGAAAATAAAAATCACATGACAGCAGCAGTAGCCCAACTGCTCAGCAGCAGACAATAAAACTGAAGCAGTCACAACTTCCCTAAATGTCATTCCCTCAAGAGTTATGGGTTGCGATTTTGGACACATTCTGTAAGTCAGCCGGTTTGCAGTACCTTGGTTCAAAAACTGTTGTCCTATGATGCACCGTTTCACCTAGTTAAAGGTGATACAACAAGAGTTTTTGTAGTATGTTGTTGTTGTTCAGTTGCGCAGTCGTGTCTGACTTTTCACAACCCCATTGACTGTAGCATGCCAGGCCACCCTGTCCTGCACTGCTTCCTGGAGTCCACCCAAGCCCACGCTCATCACACTGACTATGCTATCTAACCATCTCATCCTCTGCCTTCAATCTTTCCCAACTTCAAGTCTTCAGCAATGAGTCCTCTCTTTGCATTAGGTGGCCAAAGTATTTGAGCTTCAGTTTCAGTATCTGCCCCTCCATGAGCAATCAGGGTTAATTTCCTTTAGGATTGACTGGTTTGATCTCCTTGATGTCCAAGGGACCCTCAAGAGTCTTCTCCAGCACCACAATTCAAAGATATCAATTCTTCGACGCTCAGTCTTCCTTATGGTCCAGCTCTCACAGCCATACATTACTACTGGAAA
>JANHZU010009511.1:0-10385 GCA_032468055.1 Acrochordus granulatus | reverse complement strand
GAAAAATCCAATCCAGATGCCTGTTTTTTAAACTTTTGTTGCGATGCGATTACCCTGGACGAGTGAGAGTCTTCACACACAATTCTGTTCGTTCTCAAATACTTGGTGTAGAGAATATGAATCACAACCAAGGGACTGTCCAAAGAGACAATGCAAATCATACCAAGTGATAATGCTGATTGAATTGCTAGCATGAGAGTGATCAAGAGGATCACTAGCTTGACAGCCATTTGAAACACTTTTTAATTTAATCCATTCGGAGGACTCCCTTCTGAACAAACAATGGGCCATGGGACCGAGAAAGGGTCTGAAATATTTTTTTGACAGGGAACTGTTCTCTATCTCTGCTACTTAAGATGCAATTCAATGTGCAGAATAGCATTATGCACCAACCTAGCATGTTTAGGGAGAAAGATCTATGGGGAAAAGGGATGAATAATCCCACTACGCTACTGATTTAGAGCTATTCTTGAACCCTTCTCTTGCTGCTCCTTGGCTGGTCTGAAATGGTGGAAATCTCTAGAGAAGGGTTTGTAACAAGTGGTTACAAGTTGGACCAATCTTGGCCATTTTGCGTGGATTTCAACTTCCAGAATTCCTCAGCCAGCTATGCTGAATTCTGGGAGTTGAAATCCACACATCTTAAAGTTGCCAGCGATTGATACCCCTGGTTTAGCATCTCATGTACCAACTGCAACCCCTTCCCCCCAGTAAATGCTGTCTCCCCCTTGAAGATAGTTTGAGCCCAGGGGCTACCTACATCCTCCATCTGTTCCAAGCTGGACATCCATAACTGGAAGTTGACCAGGATCACTGAAGATCCTTCCTAGAATATGCAGATTTATAGAAGACGATTAAAGGGGAAAGTGCAATATTTTTTCCAACAAGAATTCTTAAGATGCATAAAAAAAGGATCTCAGATTTTCCCTTCCACAGATCTATATAGAATAAAGTGCTTTATTAGAATAAAGGTTTATTTCTAATACTAAGAATTATTTTTCCCCTTTTCTAGCTATTTGGGCAGCAGGTATCAAATGCCAAAAAGGTATTAGGTGATCAAATGCCAGGCACTCAGTTACTTTGAGATGTGTGACATCTTCCTTCCATCCATTATAAATAGTCCTTCCTTCCTTCCATCCATTATAAGTACTCCTCGACCTATGACCATTCATTTAACAACTGCTTGAAGTTACAACAATGCTGGGAAAAAAGTGACTTACTTCTGGTCCTCACACGACTGATGCAGCATCCTCATAGTCACATGACCAAAATTTGGGCACTTGGCAACTGACATGTATTTACAATGGTTGCAGCATCTTGAGGTCACAGGATAGCCATTTGTGATCTTCCTCGGGGGCTTCCAAGCAAAATCAATGGAGGAAGCCAGATTGGCTTAACAACAGTGTGATTCACTTAATGACCATTTGATTTGCTTAATCAGCATGGTAAAAAAAGGTCATAAAATTAGATGTGACACAATGACAGCATTGCTTAGTGATGTAAGTCCTGGTGCCAATTCTGGTCATAAGTCGAGGACTACCTGTACCAAAGGTTCAAAGGATGTGAGCATCTTTTTAAAGTTAATCTCCACTTTTGGAGTTTAAGATAAGGGTCGTATGAGGAAGGAACAGATCATACAATCAACCAGGAATTTAACACATGCTGTTTGTCCACCAGTTCAACATTATTGCACCATTATTTCCAACATTTGCTGGAGCCACAGTCATCCTGCAGCATTTTCCTTGTCCATTCATGCCGTGTGGCAGTTAGGTTTCCAGGGACCAGCCCTGCTCATATGGACATACACACCATCAAAGAGAAGTCTTGGATATTCTTATGAAAGAGGATCCACCAAGCTTCGCCAGAGGTGTGAAATTTGTGGCAGCAAAGAGGAAACAACGTCCCAAAGCAAATTTGCAGTGAAACCCTTGCAGTGTGCAAGAGAATGGGTCAATTTTTTTGAAACATGGCCTGTTTTTACGTGGGGCCTTTGCCTTGGAAATGAAGACAACTAAGTTGACGGCCCCAAGTCATGTTCTTCTGGAAGAGAATCTGGAATAACTCACCAGTGTCCTGTTGCGGAAGAGCTCTTAGGATTAAATATAATAAAGTGCAAAAGAAAGTTAAAGAACTAATGCTTAATGTCATTTTTTTAAAGTCTTCCTCCAAACCAGTAGAAAAAGAGCTTGTAGAGAAGAGATATTAATTTCTAAAGGAAGTTCCTCAAGGTAGTGTGTTCTTCTGCTCAAGAATGATATGTGTAGAGTAGAAATCAAGAATCTGTGGACTAATTTGATAGCGTTTAAGCTGATGTTATCTTCATCACTCCAAAGGATGCTGGAATTAAGCCTGATGCACACTTTACTCTAACTTCATTTATTGTTAACGTTACTATTCTGTGTACTGTGGTCTTGCAAGGACACCAAGAGCTGCTGTACCGGAGTCAAATTCCTTGCGTGTCTGGCCAATAATGTATCTGAATCTGGTTGTACCTAGATGATGATCAAGGAAAAGGCTCCTGATCTTCTTCTGTTTTCAAGTGACAAATAATGAAGGGAGAGCCTCATCCCTAGTATGTAAGCTTCAGGTCAGGTGCGCTTCAAGCTACAGCAGTTGAGAAATGGTCAACTGCACCAAAGGATGGGCAAGAATGATAGAGAGTGAATGAATGAAACTGACCTTAGAAGAAAGCGATGCACACTCACACACTCAAGAATCCACCTTCTCGCACCATCATCGACATTTTGCTTTTTCCTTTCAGTTCCACAAGGATATGTTTCCATATTTCTTCATTCCCATTCAGAAGACCATGAAGAGCTATAGAGCTTCCTTCCAACCATGTCTTGGGCGAAAGCATCTCTCTCTTCAAACTCCAAAAGAAACCCATAACTTCTGACTCTCCCAAACCCGTATCTGACCAGATAGGTTGGGAAAGTTCGTGCCTATGTCTCCCTAACTGCCAAGCTTTACCAAGGCATCTTCTCTAGATCTTCACAGTCAAGAAATAACATCTTCCTTTCTTCTATACCTTCCATACATATTGAAGAAATCTAGGAGATGGAAACCCAATGCATCTCAGAAGAAGAGTCAAGCAAAGCTAGTCTGCATCCTTACATTGGCCAACAGATATGAATGTTACCTTCATGGTTTGGAGAGAATTAAAGCAGCACTGATGATCGCAAGGTTGTTTTTTGTCTGTTGAAGGTCAAAAACTTCAGGGCCCTCAAACTAAAAGCCAAACATGATCTCCATCCACCACATACCCAGTCAAAATGTTTCCCACTACAGTCAACTCCATTGGAGAAACCTGTGGAATTGTGAGCTAGTTTGATGCACCAGACTATGCAGGGTCTAATTGTCCATATTCACTCGGCTACTGGGGAAGAGAGCTGGTGGTGGGGGTAAAAGAGGAGGAGGTATGCTGTGCGCATGAGGATGCACAAGAGGCAGAGGAAGTGTATGGGAATGTGATGTTGAATGGATGGGAACTCCAGTTGTCAAATGAGTTGAGTTGGCATTCTGAGAAATGGGCAGACCAAGGGAGTTTGTATCTCGGTTGGGATCTGTAGTCAGTGGGTTGCTGACTCTGAAACATTTCTCCTTATGGGCCTTGAGCATGTTGGAGAAACGGAAACGCTGACCACAGACATCGCAAGGATAGGGCTTCTCTCCCGTGTGGGTCCGTCGGTGGCGTTTCATATTGGGCCGACTGGTGAAGCTCTTCCCACAGATCTCACAGATATATGGCTTTTCACCTGGAGAAGTAGAATGGGGGAAGATAGTTAGAGATCTTTTCTTAAAATGTTCAGCTGTGGTCATATTTGGCCCAGAACCAATTTTCAAAGAAAGAAATGGAAAACTAAGTCAGAGGTTTAGGACAGGAATCAAGAAAAATGTGGCATCAGCCAATCAGTGCTGCGAACTAGACTTGCCAACATGACTCTTCAGATCTGAACAGCTATCATCATGATGGTTAGCTCACCACATCAGCAGGATAACATGCATTTTCTCTGGAAAGAGAACATCTTTTTAATTTGGATAAATGATCAACCAGATGGCAAATTGTGATGGGCTGTGGGAATGACCTTGGGGGACACAAAGAAGAACTGCAGCCTAGACAATGGTCTAATAAAAAAAATCTGAGTTCAAAGCAAGAATGTGGTGGAGAAAGCATCTCAGAAGGGACCCTCCCTAGTTCTCAGGAACGTAAAGTCAAAAGAGGAGAGAAAACTTTCAGCCTTGCAAGACTGATGTCAGCCCTTCGAGGCACCCAGACAGGAAATCAAAATCATGAATATTAAGACTATCTTGTAAAATTACAGCAACAGAAATTTTGCAAATCTGAAAGTCTCCTCTAACCCCCCCCCCTTTACATTCCAAACAACTACGGAAGGTCTCTTCTGAGATGTTTTCTACACCTCCATCCCTGCTTTGGACTCAGGTTTCTCTATCAGACTGATATCTCTTCCTTTGTCTCCCAAGGGTGTTCTCACAGTCCTCACTGCAGTTCTCACAAACGCAGTTCAATTTTCATAAGTATAAAGTGATCTCCCCGGGACAACCCCTATTCCTTAATTTCACATTCCAGTGTTCTGAGCTGCCTACAACTAACAAGTAAGAGATGTTAGGGTAATAGTGGTGAGCCAAATAAGGATGAACTCCAGATGCCATGTTTATGAAAATGCCAAATTCTGTGCTAGAAGAGTTAAGGCAGAGTCTGACAAGTATGTTGGGTAGTGGCTGAGCGGTTAAGACGCTGGGCTGTTTGGCCGGAAGGACGGCAGCCTGAGACAGAGACTCAGGCACCACATAATGGGGTGAGCTCCTGTTACTTGTTCCAGCTGCTGCCAACCTAGCAGATGATTGAAAGCACGTGAAAATGCAAGAAGATAAATAGGTAACACCTTTGGTGGGAAAGGTAACAGCACTCCATGTGCCTTGGCCACATGACCACGGAAGCATCTTCAGACAAACACTCGCTCCCTTGGCTGTGAATAGGAGATGAGCACTGCTCCCTAGATTTGGACACAACTGGCAGGGGAAACCTTTACTTTTAATGGGAAGAGGGGATAACCTTGAGGAACAGAGAAAGAACTGTTATCATGACAGTGGTCAGATAAAAGGAATATGAACGTGAGCCAGAACTGTAGTGTGAGGAAACTTCTCAGACAAGACCCTCCACAGTCCTCACAAAGCTAAACAGACTTGCAATAGCTCTGTCATAAAAATAGAGTTAGCTTGCAGGACTTTGGTCAGCCTCAAGGTAGACCCAACTCAAGACTGAGGTCAGCCTCAAGGTAGACCCAACTTAAGACTGAGGTCAGCCTCAAGGCAGACCCAACTCAAAACAGAGGTCAGCCTCAAGGCAGACCCAACTCAAGACTGAGGTCAGCCTCAAAGCAGACCCAACTCAAGACTGAGGTCAGCCTCAAGGCAGACCCAACTCAAGACTGAGGTCAGCCTCAAGGCAGACCCAACTTAAGACTGAGGGCAGCCTCAAGGTAGACCCAACCTAAGAGTCTTGCGAATCTGAATGACTGTTGTGAATAATCAGCCAAGTTTCAAGGAAGAACAGGTGGCTCTTCAAGGTAAACAAGAGAGCGCATGGGAAACGAAATTGGCCCAGGATGCAGGAAAGCAGAGCTCACCTGTGTGCGTTTTCATGTGCTCATCGAAATACTGTTTCATATTGAAGTCCTTCCCGCACCACTGGCACATGAATTGCTTGTGCCCAATGTGGATGCTCATATGAGAGCGCAGCTGGTATTTATACTGGAATCTCTCGTTGCAATTCTAGGTGGATGAGCAAAAGAAAAGGAGCATGGGTGAGAAGGTAACAAACAAGCGTGGTTGGATTAAAGGAGGCGATGTGATTCTTCTCGTAATGTACATTTGATTCTTCCAACTACCTTAGAAGGTAGGTTGAGCGCGAGGGAGATGGACCGGTTGAAAGGTATCAAAAGAGCTCTGTGGTTAAGTCAGGACTGAAGCATGGTTTCATCCAAGCTTCTGGTCCAACCTTCCCACCTGGTGCTTTCCAAACTTTTTGGGAGGATAACTCAGGACTCCCATGTCAGCATGGAGAACATCTGGAGGTGTTGGAGAAGGTTTTGCTGTAATCATTGGATGTCATTTTGTTTCTCACTGCAGCCACAAAACTGTCCGCTTTATTTTTCTTTTCTCTTCCTTTCTGGAATAAATATTGGAGATCATTTTTTTCACTTAACATGCCCAGGAACCAACAGAAATACTTTGCATGATGCCAGGACCAAGAGATGGACATCCCACTGATAGAGCATTGAATCTGCACACACATAGCATGGCACCAGCAAAGGGTAAGGGCCGGTCATCGCAGTCGTCTCTCTACAATTGCCCTCTTTTTCATTACAGTAATCCTCAACTTACACCTATTCCTTTAGTGACCATATGAAGTTACAAAGGTGACTTTTCTCAGTGACTAAGTCCTCACATTTACAACAGTCACGTGATCAAAATCTGGGCACTTGGCAATCGGCATGTATTTAAGATGGTTGCAGCATCCCAGGGTCATGTGATCGTCATTTGCAACCTTCGCAGCTGGCCTCCAGCAAAGTCAGTGAGGGAAGCTGGATTCGTTTAATGACCATGTGATTCACTTAACGCCTGCAGTGATTTGCTTAACAACCGTGGCAAAACAGGTTGTAAAATTGGGTGTAATTGATTTCACAACTGCCTTGCTTAACAGTGGAAAATCCTGCCCCAATTCTGGTGACAACTCGAGGACTACTTGTGCTTAAGAGAAATGCAAGTACTGTACCTTTCAGACAGAGAAAGGCCCATCCTTGACCCCTTATTTCCAGGTAAAGTGTTATCTAGAACTAAGTAGTTGGTGAGACATTGCCGTTATCTGCAAATACACGTGTGGCTCAGTGTGCATCTGAACCTGGGTGCAAACGAGAAAATCTCCCGACATCTCCTTCTGGGTGTCTTAACATAAATGTGGGATTATGGATCACATCAGCCATGTTCTACCAGGTCTTGGATATGGACCCCGTGGCGCGAATGGTAAATCGGATGAGACGCAGGTACGGATCCTCACCTCACACTTAAATGGCTTCTCTCCCGAGTGCTGGAGGGAATGCACTTTCAGAGACATGCTGCGCTTGAAGGACTTCCCACAGGTCTCACAGGTGAAAGGCATGTCCTTGGTGTGAGCTGGAAAGCAGAGAGGAATCAAAGGTGAGCCAGCTGCACGGTGGGCGCCGTCGGATGGCCTCTGCTGTGGGAGGTCGCCAGGAGGAATGGTCCTCCCCAGAGCAGACCAGCACCCACCAGCCTCGAGGGTGGCCACGTCTGGAGTTGCCCTCCGTGGCGTGAGGATAACTTCCCCTCGGGCCTGCGAGGTCACTCGCCTGCAGGTACAAGAGCATGACCACACTTCTGCAACACCACCATGCTTCGGCCGCAGTAGACCAAGGCCCTCAACTCGGTATCGAGAGAAGTTTCGGGCGCATCTACTGTCCGAAAACATCGCCCAGTATGTCCTAGGGCACGTATGGCCAACGTGGCTTGGAAGCCACACGGCAGCAAGAGATCGAGCGCACTCTCACAGCTATTGTCACAAGCAACTCTTGTGTCACGTCAAGGATCGCTCGCTACCTGAGAGAGACCCAACTGGTAGCTCTTTTGGGGAGACGGGCAATTTCTGCTTTTCCAGAAGTTGTTAGAGGCGACCTCCATCCTCCATGACTGCTGGACATAATACAGGTAGTCCTCAACATGCAACTGTAATGGTCCCTTCCCATCACCGCTGCATGTCATGACGGCTGTAAAACAGGCTGGTCACGTGACCGATCGGACTTTACGACTTTTTTGCCAGTCATTTAGCAAACGTGGCAGTTGTAAAGCAAGTGCAGTGGTCGTAAAGCAAACCAATGATTCCCTATGGGTGCAGTTTTGAGAAAAAACTGGAAGTGCCGGTTTTCAGCAAACCGTCATAAAACACGGTCATGTGACCACGGGTCCCTGCAAATGGCCATAAATGCACGCTGCAGAGTCCAAAGTCTGGTCACATGACCGCGGAGGGGGCCCAACCGTTATTACTTCAAATCCAGGTTGTAGGGTCCTTATATTTGGGTTGGTCATAACTTTGAGTAGTCATGTAAGCGACCAGTCGTAACTTGAGAACTACCTGTATGGGTTGGAACCAACAGATTTGGAAACAGACATCTGGAGGGTGCTTAAGTCTCCCGTCCGGCTCTGCTCCGTCTGTTCCCTGACCCCACTCACCAACCATGTGTTTCCGCACATGCGCCATGGTGTAGAATTTCTTCTCGCAGATCTCACAGGAGAACTTTTTCTCGGCGTAACTGTGGACAATTTTGTTGTGTTCGTGGAGCGACCAGAGTTTCTTAAAAGCCTTCCCACAAGTACTGCACTGCAAGGAAGAATGCTCACAGGTCACCTTTGGGGCTGTAAACAAGTCCACCTGCTGCCTGTTCTAACGTAACGGCGCTTGGAGGGTCACAGAATTAATTATGCTCCCAGAAGCCCACATCCCTTCCGATCTTAAGCAGGTTTAACGTATCAGATTCGTTAATGTCCGGTCTGGACTGTGAAGTATTGGCCAGTATTACTTGGCCCGATGGCCCTGATTATTTCGGCTCCAGCGCAGTGTTTTTCAACCCTGGCAACTTTAAGAGGTGTGGACTTCAACTCCCAGAATTCCCCAGTCACCAAGCTGGCTACGGAATTCTGGGAGGTGAAGTCCACACGTCGCAAAGTTCCTGCGCTTGAGAAACATGTTGGCTGGGGAATTCTGGGAAGTGAAAGTTGCCAAGATTGAGGAACACTGTTCTTGCTTCTCCTTCTACAGATAGTCCTCGACTTACAACCATTCATTTAGTGACTGTTTGAAGCTACAATGCAAGTGAAGAAAGTGACTTACGGCTGATCCTCGCACTTATGACAGCTTCAGCAAACCCATGATCAAAATTTGACAGCTAGCATGCATTTATGATGGTTTCAGTGTCCCAGGATCATGTGATCCCTTTAGTGACCATTCAAAGTTAGAACAGCACTGAAAAAAGTGACTTATGACCGGAACTCACACTTATGACGGTCACGTCATCAAAATTTGGGCTCTTAGCAACCTCCATGTATTTACAACAATAGCAGCATCCGGGGGTGAGGATGGGCCACGTGATTGACATCTGCCAGCTTCTGACAAGCAGAATCAATGGGAGAAAGCTGGATTCACTTAATGGCCACACGATTCACTTAACAACTGCACTAATTCACTTAACAACCATGGAGAAAAGGGTCTTAAAAGTTGGGCCTTAACCAACTGCCTTGCTTAAGAGCAGAAATGGAGACTGTGGTCCTAAGTCGAGGACTACCTCCACCTGCCTTTTGCTTCCATGTTCTGTCAGCGGGAGTGTTACGAGGCCACGCGCAAACTCCTCCATTTCTCATCCTCTAAGGCAAGCTGAGCGTGCCACTTCTCGTTTCCAGAAGCACCTCCGGCAGCAAACCCAGGACATCAATTCCCCGATCTGTGGCCGCCTTTGGCGAGCGGCCCAAGTTTTGCAGACCGAAACAGAGACTGGCGTTCATCGACCTCTTCCTCATCCGCCCTGGCTGCAGCTTGCCATAACCCCTCACGGTGTCGTCTTTGTCTCTGTGTTGGGCGTCTCATTTCTTTTAGCAGGCCGGCTGCCGGCTGCCCACAGCTAGCCCACCGACCTCAGGTGACCCTCTTCAGAAGGACACCTTGGGGGCTTGCAGACTAAGTTTATTTTATTGATCCAAAGATGCGCTCTGTGCATCCGACACGATCCTCAGATGCAACCGGCCTGTCAGCGAAACGTATTGATAAAGTTGAATAATCCCATTTCGCAACTATCCAACTGAATCGCCCGGAGATTTACCCAACGGGCTCTTGCTTGACCACACATTCGGACGGAGATGACAGTTCAACGTGGCATGATGAAGAAATGACAAAAGTAGATTGAATGTGTGTGTTGGGTTTGTTTGGTTCTTTGCCGCGTTGCCTTCAGAGCAATCCTCAAAGTTAATAGTGGCTTCATTTAAAAATGGCTTTTATTGAATAACACTTGCTTTACTTCACGTTTTAACACCCAGTGGAATAATCTTTTTAACCTTTTGTTTTATACTCTTATTTAGGGCGCTGTAAGTTGTGAGTCTGGATTTTACTAGTACAGTGGCGCCTCACAAGACGAGACTGATCCGTTCCGGAAGAAGAAATGCTCTTAGCGCGAAATGCTCTTAAAGCGAAACGAGGTTTCCCATTGGAAACAATGGAAAGTCGGACGATCCGTTCCACGCCCCCAAAAATATTCACCAAAAAATCATTTTCAACAGAATTTGATGTAGAAATGATTGTC
>JANHZU010009510.1:10240-20791 GCA_032468055.1 Acrochordus granulatus | reverse complement strand
AAAATTCTAGTATTCCAAAGTATTTAGTTATAAAAATCTTTATACAGTTGTCTTTATACATTACAGTGATCCTGCTCTATAAACATAAATTTACCTGGGAGAGAGAACTGGAAGAGACTCGATAAAGAACACTTTGCTTAGATACTGGAGACTGCATTATTAAAAAGTATTAATTCCATAACATCCTCCAGCTCCATCCAATTAATAGTGGAAGAGAAGAGAAGAAATACAAGCGAACAGTTGCCTTAAACCGAAGTGAGGTTTTCTCTTAATGTCTAGCTTGGGTTAAGCTATGCTGCTACACAGCTTGATTGAAAGTGATCTTGAACCATTAAAATGAACTCAGATATCTAAGACTCACTTACAGCTTTATTAGAATTTTTTTTTCTCTAACTTGCATGGAAACCAACAATAGCATGTAAATGGGCAGTTGTTAATTTAACTCTTGTTTTTACCTTCCCACCTTTGACCTTCATGGTCAAGCTTAACCCTCTACCCTTAAAGTCAGAGAACTGAACTTTCTGGGTCAGGCAAATCAGTTACCTGAAGAAGATCAGATGCACAACAGAGAGAAGCAAAATGCAAGGCACAGTCATTGCTTGTTTTTAAAATCAACTTAAAGAACTGTATTCTTGGTAACCTCAAGCTTTTTTTAATGATACAATTTAAGAGCCTGAGACAGACTAAATTAAAGCATATACAACTATGCAATCAGAAAGACTTCCAGATAAAAGTCTTAGCATAAAAAATTAAGCAGATTGCTGTACTACTTGGAGAATTAAAAGATTTAAACCATGGCAATGGAATACAGGCTTCAGTGTCCCCACTGGAATAAAACAGGAATGGTGTATTGGAGGATTTGCACTTGAACTTTGTTTTCTCTTTTAGATGTAAGACTAGATGAATTTTATGAAAACCAGATTCCCTTTCACTGAAAAACTGACACAGAGGCCCTCCTTAATTGCATAATTTTCAGCCACCACCAACCTATCATTCAAGACTGATTTTAAAATTCAGATACAAGTTGAAGGACAACTAGTGAAATCTGAGCAAACCAGCTTACATTTTAATTTCATCTGCAGGCTGTGCCTTTTTGTTCTGAGATTGTTCGGTTTTGCCTCACGTCAGTTTCACTGCAGATTTTTAAAAAGTTTCAGATCAATTTCCCTGTTACAAACAAAGGATAAGAATGAAGTTATTGACTATTATTCTGCCTACTGGAATTCAAAGCATTCCACCAATTTGTAAATCTATTCTTATATAGGGAAACACAATTTTAAGTGAGAGCTAATGCAATCTTCAGACCAGCTTTTCAAAAGAATGGAAATGGGCATTTAGTTTAATAAGACTCAGTATGTTTAAGAAGTGAAACAGAATTCTGGCATGTTTTAGAGGAGCAATGCAAAAATTGAAATGGATCAGTGACAAATTAGGCTTTCCTGGCAATATGAATTTCCTGCATTTGAATCTACCTTCAGCAGAAGAACCGCCAGAGTGTTGCAGGATAACCACAGATTATATTGACAAGGCAGTACAGGCCTTGGACTGACAGCTGCATCTTCAACTCTGAGTTGATGGGATATTATTTTCCACTGCACCAAACGATAGCAGGATAGCCTAAAAGGCATAAACAAGATGGTAGCATGCAGGATCCTTATCTTCCATTCACTTACTGCTGCTCCCCACTGCTTAGTATCAGAGCCTACAGTTATACTCTGCCTAAAGATATGGCTGGCTCTGTTACAAAGGGAACTCAAGGCAAAAATCACCCAATGATTTACAATACTTCTTTATGAATTTACTTTTAGCTGTACCATGTCCTCTCCATATATGTCTTTGGTGAGTATGATCGTAGCACCAATTTATCCAACTTATGCTCTCCATATGTGTGAGACTTTAAGTCCCATAATTCCTGTGAAAAATGAGAGCTGAAGTCCATCAGATCTGGTTGGAAATAGCTATTAGAGCAATTTGGAAGAGAAAACCACAGCCCACTGATATGGAAATTCTTCCCACGTTTGCCTCTGCTAAACAAGTTTCACAAGTTTTTGCACTGGATTATAAACCCATAAAACCTGCTGGACCAGTGGATTGGAAAAAATGAAGTGTGCCTATCATGGGAAAGGATACTTCTCCTAAAATCTATTTTCTTCTACAGCCTTCAGCTAGATAAAATACTAACATCCAGATGCTTGAATGGAGCTCTTGCTGATCAAGTTAAATATAGCAATGGCTCCTCTCAAGTCAAGGTGAACATCAAGAGTTCCTAATGCAAAGATCATTTGTTGACTGTAAGCAAGTTCAGAGTTTGATAGGTACAGTGTCAGACTCTGATATCTCATTAATGTTACATATTGAATGCATATTGGGTAGGAGCCAGAAGTAGAGGTCTTTCAAGTGGCTTTTTCTCTTTGCCCCTTGAACTGCTATCTTCTTCAGCCTTTCCAGAAAAGCTACTCCTAAGAAACAAAGGATCCTATGGCACTATTTAAAGTGGGGCAGAAACATTAGAGAATACGCAAGGTTGCTTTGCCAAACCTATCAAGGTCTAAACTAATATTAACTTCAAATTTTTACTAAATAAAGTGTTAATATTTCTCAATGAGGTCTTAGTTTGATTTTTCAGTGCATTTTGGTAATTAGTTTATTGGCACACCAAACCAGGATTGGCATTAGCAGTAGTACATCATAGCAGGTCACCTTGCTGGTTTCCCTTCATTTTGGTGAGATGTCAACCACGTTTTTCCTGAGTGGCAAGGTACAACTTCCTTGTACAGTTTTGCTTCTGAATGCTTGATTCCCAAAAAAACCTTAACCTGATCAGCCAGTCTACCTCAGTCTTCACCCGCTGAGGGTAAATTAAAATGTTAAGAACATTGAAGGTATTTCAGTTTATGTGGCCTCTTTGTGTCTGCTCCTACATCCTGTCCCAGTACCTTGAAAACAGAAAGGGAAATTACCCTTACATTCACCACCACCATTCCCAACTTAATATTATAATAGCAATAATAATAATGAATAATACTTTGTTAAATTTATATGCTCAACTCTCAACAACTCATATATGGATTCATAGTTATACAGTGGGTATAGATTCAGTTGTGGATATGGTATTTCACTCTTAATTACAATTACAATTAAACTAGGGTCTCTTAAATCAGGTCTGTCTCTCATTTCAATATGTTGACTTAAGACTGAGGATAAGCAGCAGAAAAGTGCTTTCAAAATAATCCCCTACATTTTCTAATCACTTTAGCTGCTGCCATAACTTACAAATAGTTTTGCACTGCCATACATAAATCATTTACATCAGCCGTGGCAGATTCCAGAGCTACCACCAGGCTAAATGTCTACAAATTCCAAGATAATGTTTAAACAAGGCAGAGATCTGCAATCAATTCATAATTATTGAAACGGGCCTAAAAGCTATAGCACTGGTGATTCAATCTGGGATGCAAAAATCCGGATGACCACTAGACAGCAGCAAGGAGATTTTCCTGGGTTTCTTTCCTATCATCTATAATCCTCTTGGTTTTTGTAATCCAGAATAGTCACCCATAGCATTTGGGATATGGGGTAGTCACCCATAGCATTTTTTGGAACTTCTCTTCAAATACTGACATGACCTCGCACTGCACTGGCTGAAATGAGCAATAGTGGATGCTGGCTGGAAAAAAATCAGCCGCGCCTTGCCAAATTTTTATTTATTTAATTAAAATTTACTGAACTACATCCAGTCAAGTAGATGCATCCATGAAGTCATAAAGCATGTAGTATCAATCTGTGAAGTGGTTTAGAAAACTTCCATATTTTGAAAATCACAAAACCAAATAAACCATAAGGATACTTCAAAATTTATGTGAACCAGGCTAGAATATACTAGAGCTTTTGAATAAGTTTGCTGCTTTTCTGCTACTAATACTACTACTAAATGTGATTTGTTGACTTGCGGCTCATTGAATTTGGGCAAATCCCACAAAAACCTTTAAGAGTTAGAAAAACATTGCATCTGCATTAACCTCTAAGCCATTATGAACACCAACACATTATAGAAAATGTAGCAACATGTGCAGATCTAGATTGCATCTACTGTAATACAGTTCCTATTTTTGATGCACACATATATCCCCTGAATCAAACTCTATCTAAAACTATTTGGAGACAATCAAAGCCCAGATGTTCTTTTAATATGATATATATGACAAGGATTTAATCAATTGTGAGTCTCTAAATTACAATTAAAATTACTCAAGCCTCCCAAGAGTATAGTTTGGATAATATTGCTTTAAAATATTTATTCATATTCATAGGAAAAATATCAGTTTATAGATAGAGCTCTAACTAATGACAGAACTTTCTCCAACCTGACATTTTCCAGCAGGACTGAAACTCCAACTTCTCAGTTCTCACCAACTACACGCAAAAAAGCATACAAACAAAATCCTATACTGCCTAGAAATTTGAGAATTCCATCCAATTCCAGTAAGGTCATCAGAATTTTATTTATATATTAAATTTATTTGCTGTCCAACTCACAATGAGCGACTCTCATTAAGGAAAACTACTCTAAAGATTGATTGGATTTATTCACACGGTTTCTAAAACTTAAAGACATTGGGGCTCTGTGCTATAAATGTACTTTATAATTAATACAGTTAACAGTAGTTTACAAAATATTATCCAGATGGACATAAGTGCAAATTAAACCATGCTTCTCATACACAATTTGGATAAAATTGCTGTTCCAGGAGAGGTATGACAAACTGAAGACAGCTCTGTGAAAGCAGAGCCAAACTGCAGCAAACAACAAGAACCAGTGAGTAGACTAGTAATAATACCAATATGGAGAGGATACCGATAAGGAGATCCTTTGTCTGTATAATACTGATTAATACTCTGTATAATACCAATATGTACCGATACATAATACTCTGTGTAATACCAATAAGGAGAGGACAGGAGATCACCCACATGTGGTCCAGATAGTTATTCTTCACAAGGACAGCACAGAACAATAGTTTTCCATGGGTAAAATACCAGAGAGCCAACAGAATTAGCCATCTTACTCACAACCATGACTTTTTAAAGGATAGTAAATTCACAAACCTTACTTTCTAATTACTTTTGAAAATTGCTTCTTAACTACTTTTAAGCTAACAGAAACTTGAGAATGCCAAGTTTGAAAATGCTGGGTGAGTCAGCCTTCAATTCGGAATGAAAGAAAAATTTAATTATAAGCTTAAGAAATTAAAGGATCTGAAATAAATATCTGAATAAGATTTTGATCATAGAAAGTTAATAAATGGACTATAGATTCAAATAAAATTGGAATACAGAATTTTTTTTACAATAAGATTTTGGAATTAATTATAAAGAACAAACAGCTTCTCATGGAAAATAAATTCTGTTCTGGTTCTACAAGAGAAAACTAAGATAACAATTTCATGATTTCAAAAACTGGTCAAAAGGGGAATAAACTTTTTAAATTGAAGAAAGTTTTTCAACTTTACAAAATATTGCAAAGCATTATAACAATGAAAATACTGAAGGAGAGTTTTGAAGAATGTAATTAGATAATAGTAGCTACAATTACCAACAACATCAATAATGATGTTTGCTACTATGGCTAGATTATGTCCAGAAGACTTTATTGCAGAAATAACAGATATAGAAACAAATTGAGCAGACAAGATAGAGATGGTATTAAAAGCAGATGTGCATCTGATAGAATGTATGATTTAGAAAGAGAATGATTTATAAAAGGGAGTTTCACTGGATTTACAAAAGAAACTGGTTGTGGTTTTACAATTTAAAATGGTAATACAAATGACAAACCAAGAGAGTGACCTGGATATTTGTTTCCTATTGTATTTACAAAAAAGAATAAAAAGAAATCAAATCCTTTGTCAATATTTGAATTAACTAAATATTAAGACTGTTAGAAGTAAAAGGAAGGAATATAAAGTGAGTTTCTTTGATCAAGGTTAAAACAAGAGATATGTTACTTCTGGCAACCCTTTATGGACTTGCTACTGATACCAGGACTAAAAAGAAAATATTTTATGGATTTGCTAATAGATAAGAGATGGGATATGGAATGAAAACACAAATGTTTATAACCTTGGAGAAAGGAGCGGATGAAAAATCACTAAATTTGTTTATACTTGTTGAGATGAGGACTGGAAGTCACTTCTTTATATATTTGTTTTCTCTTTATTATAATACTTTTTCTTTTGTTTTCTGTGCACATTTTACATCTTTCTATTCTTATTTTCTTTAAATTTAGTTTCTATTAAATTTTATTATAATCACAATGCTTAATAAAAATTATATATATTTATTTATAAAAAAAGTATGGATTTAATCTACATGGCAATAAACATCTTGCCAGATGACCAACAGCTTAATTATCCCTTCAGCAACCAACAAATATCTTTTATAAAGTTCTCTTGCCACAATTCTTAGACAACTAAGACACAATTTGCTTCAAGAATGAGAACTTACAGTTCTGCTGTTCCTGATGAACTATTATCTCCCAATAATTCCAATCAAGATGGTCAACTGTGAGGGACACTGGTTGGTGTAATTCAGCTGAAGAGCCACAGGATGCCCATAATCAGCTTCCTTACACAACATTTCCTACCTATTGTTGAGGGTGCCCATTGGGATATGAACAGCCCAGGGCAGAAAACACGAAAATGTCTTTTTGCAAAGACTAAAAGCAATCCATAGGCATCCTGTTGCTAGGTGAGCTTATTCGAAGGAATGTTTGGATTTCAGCAAAGCTGAAAATAACCCATTCCTGGCAGGCAGCAGTCTGGGGTAGAAGGAGTAGGGGAGGGAAAATAATCCTTTCTCCATGGATGTTTTATGCCATACTTTTGATGCAAAGTAGGGAGGCAGCTGGCAGTCACATGGCTCCACTGAAAAAACTCACATATATAACCTTAGTCATCCTCCAGCAGAGGAATCAAAAATGTTCCAATTCAAAAGGATACTTCACCACAGGAGGAACCTTCCTCTTTCTCTCCAGAAATTCCTCCAAGTCCGGTCAAGTGAAATATTTGTTTGGCTCCCTGACAGAAGTTGCCACCTACTCTTGAAACTCCCCATTCACTGAACTGAAGAAGATGCCAAGATCATCTGTTGGCTTGGATGCATGTTGGAACAGAAGATCTGACTCTCCATGTCACTTACAGACCAAGGGGATGTATGTGGGTGTAAAACTTTAAGTTAGGTCTAAGAGTATGAAAATCTGGGTGTATGAGAGAAGTTAAGGCATCAGGTTAGAAAGTAGGAGGTCTTAAGTTCAAGTCTCATCTTAGCCATGAAACCCAGCTGGATAACTCTGAGCCATATTCTCTCTCACCCCATCTAACCTCACAGGGTTGTTGTTGTGGGAAAAAGAGGAGGAGAGAGGAGTATTAGGTATATATACTGTACTGTCTTGAGTTATTTGTAATAATACTAAAGGTGGGTTCCAAATAAACAGCCAGGGAATAGCCAGGGAATTTCAGCTGGTGGGGTCCTGAAGAAGGCCCTTTTTCTGCCATGGTGCCCACCCTACGGAACACCATGCAACAAGAGGTAAAATCAGCCTGCATCCTTCCAGCCTTTAGATAAGGCCTAAAAACATGGCTTTGTGGGTTGGCCCGGGGTCCGGGAAGCCATGTATCATCTGGGAAGTGGCTGCTGAACTAAAGAGCCTACCTCCAACTCAGAACCCCGCTATCTTGTTCATTGCTTTTATTTTTTACTGATTTTATCAGTTTTATATATTTTATTATTATTTCATTGTAAACTGCCCAGAGTAGCTGGTGCATGAATTTAAATAAATACATACACATACATACATATATACGCCCACAAGAAAAAAGGGAAGAGAAAGAGGAGAAAGGGACAGAAACAGAGTGATTCAAGTTCCTCAGGTGAACACATTAGTCTCAATTGGCGTCCAGCATCCAAACAAGATGGATTGCTATTTGTCCTTTCTCCTCCTCCTCAGGTTAATTTAGCTCTAATAATGCCAAGATGAGAGGAGGAAAAAAAGAACTAGACTGATTTCTGGCTACGGTAAAAATAAACAAAGAGGGACAATGGTAAAATATTCACTGAAGGTGGCTCTGTCCCTTGCAACTTTGCAGTCAAGGAGAAAAACAAACAAACCAATTCATTCACCTTCCAATCATCCAAAATAGAATGTACAGAAGTTATTGGGAAAACAAAAAGGCAGAAAAGCTGCATTATTCTGGAGCCTAAAAAAAAAAGCTAAATGACTCAGAAGTCAGATTAAACTTTCCTATTCCTTGTCTGGCTGCCTGTGAATTTTAGGAGATAAAGCCTAGCTGGAGTTTGATAAACATCTGAAGCTTACCGCACACCCAGCATTACCTAACAATTTTTTCTCCCAGAAGCTACCCTTCCTTTTTTTCAAACACATCATCCCACCGCATCCTTCATGTTCCAAGTCCAGCTACACTGTAAAGTGGACCTGGGAGAAAGCACTTCTCCCACAACGAGGCAGAAAGAGAGTTTGTTTGCTTTGCCAAAGTTTCAGATGGGAGACCAAGAAACTTTTACATCCACACCAAGTGACAAAAATTGTCCATAAAGGTAAATCTGGCCTTTTCTAAGAGAGACGCGGCAAATTTTCCAAGAATTGGACAGGGATAAAGTTACTGCCAAATCCCTAACCTGCAGTCTGTGAGAGTTATGCCATAATACATTTTAAGGGTACCAAAACATCTAAGAAAGCTACCCATCTTGAAAGCGGAGCCAAGCAGGAATTAAACTTGTCTGACTCTGAGCAGGGTTTTTTTTTAAAAAAGCTTGCAACCATTTTTATGAGCCCAATAGGGATCTACAGATCCATGCAGCAGAAAGATTCAGAATATCAATCTTAGGAGAACTAAGCAAGTTTTTACATTATTCCTTTGGCAGGCCTGGGATTTCAGCCATGTACACCATGGGAGGGAATTCTAAAGCGAAACCATAGCTCCTACTTCAAAGTGCAAAGGTTAAAAATTAAAACACACGCAAATTATCCTTCACTCCAAGCACTCGATTTGAAGCAATACGCTAGCTAGCTCAGGAGTCAAGCCCGACCATCTGCCAGAACCGTGCGCGACGCATCCAAGGAGTTGAGGAGCCCATCAGGACAGCCAGGCAGAAGCCCACAAGCAAGTCCAGAGAAGTCACCGAGGCAGGTGGGTCCCTGCACACTCCGCGCACCAGCGAATACCACTCGCTCGACTGACGCCTTGGCGGAATGCCATTTTACCTAAATTCCAGGATTTAAAGTTCTGGAAAAGCAACGTTCCTACGTCCCAGGCACCCACAGGAGCTCGAAGCCCCGGGGGTTGGCTGAGGAGAAACACGTCTGGAATGCTTTCGTTGAAATAACCACCGCCGATCACATATTTCACGGAAGATGAATGCGAAGGAGTCACAAGGCCACTCCAAGTGTCGCTGTCAAGAAAAACACCCGATCGGGCCGGTCTCCGCAGTCGGGGCGGGGAATACATCCTCCCCCCGCCGCCCCAGAAGTTCTCACGGGGGAACCCCACAACGGCGCCCCAGAACGGCTTCGGGACCGGCCCCCGCCCGGCGCGAGGGCAGAGGCAGGCAGGGGCAGCCTCCGCGGCGCGGCGCCCCCGCCCCCCTCGACGTCGCCCCCAAGGCCTGCCAAGCGGCCCGCCTCACCTTGTCGGACGGCTTTGAACACGACGGGCTCCTTGCAGCTCCGGATCACTTCCAGCACGTCGTAGCGGGGCAGCCCCGACACCCGGACCCCTTGCACCTCCAAGAGCAGTTCCCCTTCGCCAAGTTTGCCCTCGCCGCCGTGGTCGCCGAGCGACGCCGTCTCCTCCTCGACTTCCACAGCCCCGACGTAAGGAAACTCCCCGTACTCCGCTCCCCCGAGGACGGTGACCCCGAGCTGGCCCTGAGCATCGCGGCTCACCGTGCACTGGTGCACTTTGGCCGTCCAGTGGTTTTTCTTCTGGATCACTTTCGACATGGCGCTCGGATCGCCACTTTGAGTTGCGCGCTGAAGGGAGGCGGCGGGGTTCGCACCGACAGGGGGGAAGGGAGGATCGGGACGGGAAGCCCGCCGCCCGCTGCTCCGGGCAACCGGTCGGGCGCAGAGCAAAGCTCTCCCGCAACTTTCCAGCCGCTTCGCTCAAGCCATCACCGAAGCGACCCGGCGCGGCTCGCGCGCGCAGCCTCCTCCAGCGGCGCCTCCAGCGAGGTTCCCATCCTAACCACTGGGCCGTCCTGCCCCGCTCGCTCTGCCCCCGGCTTTCCCTCCTGCTGGCTGCCCGCGGGCTCCCCGCGCTTCGGTCCGTCTCTCTATTTCCCCGCCAAGGTCTCCGGCGCAGCTCCCGGGTCCTCGCCCGTCCGGCCGCCTTCTCCCCGCAGAGGCGCTCCGGCGGCCGCGGCTCCTTTAAGCAGCCGCGAAGATGTTTTGTCGCCACGCGCTCGGGTCGGTTCCGCCAAGAGCGAGCGCAGCCCGACCGCGGCGAGAGGGACGGCTGGCGCAGGCGCCCGGCC
>JANHZU010009509.1:21428-40875 GCA_032468055.1 Acrochordus granulatus | reverse complement strand
TGCCTCTCAAAATATTCCTGAGGTGGAAGAGGGGAACATCAGGGCTACTGGGTCTGTTTACCAAGAAACTGCTGAAATTAAAGGGGACATGGGTGGGCTGGAGCACAATGTCCTTCACCTGCTGCATATCCATTGATACCCGGTCAGAGTATTGGGACTAGGATCAGCAAAAGTGCAGTTACAAACCCTGATACCTGATTTCCAAAAATGGTTATGGATACAGGCACACCAGTCAGTCCAGAAATTAAAAGCCAACATGCTGTGAGTCCTAGTTGAGTTTCTGGAGACAAAATGCTGGGCAAGTATTAATAGTGAACAGGTGAGGCACTCAGAACTCAAGGCACAGGGATAATTATCAAGCAAGCCTACAAGGGGTCACCACTCTACAAGGCAGAGAGGTTTTATACCCCATGCTGCAGCTGCTCTCCTTGGATCAGCTGGCATTCCTTAAGCCTGAAGAAAGAACCAGGAGAGCGACTCTAAGACTTTTCAAGCCCTCCATCTTACAAGGAAGCACTGGGACAGCTCTTGGTCCCCTTGAATAGGAAGCCACTGGCAGAGGGGCTGCATGGGTGAGTCTAGCTAGGTCAAGTCTTGTGTGCTAGTTAAGAGCTGATTCTGGCCTGGTTTCATACAGTAGAAAGCCTTGGTGATTATCCTCCTCTGAGCTTGCCTCAGATATGGCCATGACTCTTGAGAGCTGTGGGTGCATATCTGGAGAAGCTCTCCTGCCCAATGTTGCTGCCCAGTGATTTTGCTAAGATCCTGCTGGACAACTGCTCCAGAGTTCCTGAATATGTTGCTGCTTTTGTTGCTAGATGCAGGCAGGTCCCTGAAGATGACCTTGTACTTTGATTTATTCCTGCTGCTTATGAATTGACCGTAGTCCTGACAGATATTTCATCCATCCATTTGCCTTCTGTCTCTTGCTTGCAACTCCAACAGTCTTTAGGTATCCCCAAACTCCTGGAAGACACCTATGCTCATTTGACATCATGTGACCCCAAGACGTTCTGGACCTCTGGCCAATGGATGACTGAACGCAAAGGGGGCTCTGATGTTGGTAAGCATGTCCAAAATGGGAGACCTGATCCTTTCTGTCTGAAATATAAACAGTTTAGCAGATGAGTCTTGATTTGGGTGGACTTACTTTTTCAATACATCTGCTTTTAAAGATGTCAAATTTGTATTTTATCCCATTTTTCCAGACATGTTTTGTGTTTTTGCTATGCTTTGATTGTGTTTTATTTATGCATACTGTAATTTTTATTTATGCACACAAGTGAATAAGAAATGCATGAATAATAGAAAATATTGCTGTGACAAATGGAGAAACTTTAGGTGTCCTTTCATTAGACCACAAATTCTCTAGTCCCACAGGAATCACCAGACCAACATTTATAGCTGGGCCTGTAAAATCTATGAGTACTAGCAGTCTTCTTAAAATTGTGATTGCCATAAAAGCTTGTAACTACACCATACCCTTCTATAAGCTCTGAGTCATTAATTGCATTACTTCAATTTGAAGAATTGCATTCCCACATTCCATTATAGCTTCTTAAAGATTATTGAGGAATCAGGATGGGCATTTTATACCCACAGCTAACTAAATCTTTGTTGTGAAACAAGTGGCACAGCTGTATGGTGTGCAGCTGCATTTCTGCATAACCTTGCATTTACAGTACTGGGCAAAAGTCTTAAACCACCATTAGATTTGTTGTTTTAGTGATGGTATAATGACCATATATAATTATGTCTCAGTCTCTTTATTAGAATACAACCAGAAAATACAGGAAATTTATTACACAGTATTCAAAAACAGGAAAAAGGAGAAAAAAACAGCTTCCATAGGATAAAGTGGCAAGTAATTAGTACTGACTATTTAATAATGACTTTTGCCTGAAGAAGCCATTTTGATCTGCAAGTTGTGTTTATTTAAATTTTGGGTATATGCTTCCTGTATTTTCTGTGGGCAACTTAGCATAGACACTATAGCTTGGCAATCAAGTGCATCTTACCATCTTACAGTCTGTCTATCTCCTTTCGTGTAATGGTATGTGGGAATGAGTTTGGAAGATGGCCCTGGTGGGGTGGATTATCCCCACTGGGGTGAGAGGGTTTTTCAGATAGCCTAGTCCTGTGCCATGAAGGGCTTTAAAGATCAAAACCAATACGTTGAATTGCACCTGGAAGCAAACTGGCAGCCAAAGTAGCTCATAGAATAGAGGTGTTAATGTGGGCCATTCTGTTTGTCCCTAGAACCATTCATGCAGCAGCATCTTGCACCAGTTGCAGCTTCTGGATGCTTTTTAAGAGTAGCCTCATGTAGAGTGCATTGCAGTAGTCCAATGGAGAGATGACCAGGGCATGAGTGACTGAGCTAGGGACTCCCAGTCCAGGAAAGGGGGCAATTGGTGCACAATGCAAAAGTTGTGCAAAAGTCCTCCTAGCCGCAATTATCACCTGCTCTTCAAGCAGGAGTCGGGAGTCCAGGAGAACCTCCAGATTGACAGGGTTTGCCAGGGCAGTGCCACTCTATCCAAAGATGTTGAAATCCCAGATCCAGAAGCCCCAAATACCTAAAGCCACTCAGTCTTGCCAGAGTACAACCAAAGCCTGTTGATTTCCTGAGGCATGATGAATAACTTAACTCTTAATAGCTAGGCTGCCTGATCTTCAGACCAAGGATATTTAGAACTTCAGCACCCTGAAATTACCTATTCAGTAGCTAAAGTCTGGACCCAGGTCACGACACTTCACTGTGTTCAGATCAGACAAAAGCGAGGATTGACTTATTAATGAGAAGTTACTGGATGCCTAAATTGCATTTGATTGTTTTTAATGTTTAGGATCTGGTCTTGCTGAAATAAAATCTTGGTTTGTTTGAGCAGGCAAATTGCAAATGTCCCCATAAGGTCCTGAATGAAAAGCGGGATCTAAACCCAACTAATCAATCCATGGCCATTTGTATCTCCATTCTTCCATCAAGGAAGATTCCCAGCAGCAAAATGTTTTTTTTTCCTTAGGAAATGGAACAGAAACAGTTGCACGGGAACTTCCAGACGGCTCCTACAGCCTTCATGGTTTCAAATGGTTCACCTCGGCCATTGACTCAGACATGGCACTGACCCTGGCAAGGATCATGGCCCCTGATGGGCAGACAAAACAGGTCAGATTCCCAGCAGAGCCAAAAGAATATGAAACAGTAGCTTCAAAGTCATTGTGCATTTAGTAAATTCTGAATTCCAGCTCCATTTATTTTGTTTCCATGAGACAATTTCTCATACGATCATCTTTTTTGTGGCAGGGCTCCAAAGGCCTCTCTCTCTTCTATCTGAAAGTATATGAGGATGGGAAGCTGAATGGCATAAAAATACAGAGGCTGAAAGAGAAGCTGGGCACAAGGGCCTTGCCAACTGCAGAGCTGTTGCTGGATGGAGCTCGGGCACATTTGGTATGAACCGCGGAGGAAAGTATTTCTGCTTTTTGGTTAATTGAAAGGAGCAAGGAGAGTGCAGTCAGGCAGGAGAGGTGGCTGAATTTTAAAGGAGAGGATCAACAAGTTGGAAGGGACTAGGTTCAGTGTCTTGATTAATGTTTTCTTTCTTGCTTTTCTTCAAGCTACTTGCTGTTCTCTTTCTCAGATCCTAGAAATAGTATATAAGAATTTTTATTTTTGCAAATGTATTGTTGCAGCAGATTTATCTGCATCTGTTTGCAGGAGGACCAGATCCAGTAGTCTAAAGCTGTTTCTTATTGCTTTCAGATCTCTGCAGAAGGCCAGGGGATAGCTTGCATTGCCAACATGCTGAACATCACGAGGATCTATAATGCCATCAAAGCAATTTCATGTATGAGAAGGTGATTTTGTGCCTGAGAAGTGAAGCAACTAGGAAGAACAAAATTAGACTAATAAGTTGGCATAAACAATTTGAAAATGTAGTTTGGAGTATCTCAATTTCCAAATTATTATTTCAATATTCTTGTGTAGTTCAAGTTCCTCATGTTTTAAGCTTTCGCAAATAGCAGTCTATGAATCAGTTTTAACAATGTAGAATATAGATGCAGGTGGATTTGGGATTTGATCATAAATTGGCTTCATCTATGTGTGAGAGAGCCATTTTTTTCTAGGCAAGGGCTATTTATTTTTAAAACAATAATGGTAAGGTAATTCTTGCCTCTAAGGGGTCATGGGAGAGATGTCACCTGAAAATGTTGGCCAATTTACTGGAGACTGTAAAGAATCCTCAAGTGTATTAGCCATTTCAACCTCTTTGTGCACTTATCTGAAGACCTTTGTATTAAGCAAAAAGAAAAGTGAAATATCCATTTTGTAGTCCAATATTGGCAAAAAAGACCTGTGTATTCGAGTAAAGCAGCTGCTCCTGTAGTCTGTGGGGAGAGAAACGGAAATACTTTGCTAACTAATTTGAAATTGATAGAGATGGCAGAAAGTTCCTAACATTTATATTAGATACGCAATTAATGTAATGTAACGGCTTTGTTCCCATCCATAGAATGGTCGATCTGGCACGGGATTACGCTACCAGAAGGGAGGCCTTTGGAAAACCCCTTAAGGATCACCCCTTGCATGTACAAACTTTGGCACGAATGGAGGTGAGCACAAGCCCCCTTAGGACTTAAGTGTGCATGGCAGAGATTTCAGTGTTTCTTCCAACCAATGTTTGGAATCAAATGCCAGCATAGAAAAGAAACTTACCAACACATTTGGCACTGATAATTTGCTCATAAAAGGATACTGACTGGCAAGCCCTACTTGGCTTTCTCTCTTTGTCTCTGTCTCTCTACTTGGTTCATTTGATTTTGGCATAACATAGTAGGGAAGGAGAGCCAGTTTGGTGTAGTGGTGAAACCGACTTTGTGCCGGTTCCTCTCTCTCAGCCCTAGGAAGGAGACCACAGCAAACCAAAAGCTGTGGTACAAAAAGCTTTCCAAGAGGAATGCAGGGATTTGTCCAGGTAGTTGCTAGCAGTCATCATGGACACACACACAGACACACACAGAGCTCAGAAAACTGCCATTGTCATCTGTGTAAACCATGGTTTGTAGTTTGGCATGTGATATGACTGCAGGTAATTGTGACAGGCAGGAGTAGCAAGAGGAGGTTGCCAGCCTCAAGGTGCTGGTCTTGCTCAGAGCAGCCGCCTTCCCTTTTGTGCAGGTGCAAACCCAAGGAGCGTTCCTGCTGGGGATGGAGCTCGGGAGACTGCTCGGCCTGGAAGAAACCAAGAAGGCGACGGAACAGGACAAGCACATGCTGAGGCTGCTGACGCCTCTCGCCAAACTTTACACGGCAAAGCAGGTCACCGTCAGATTTATCCCAAGGCTTTCCTGGGAAGGCAAAGGGTGCATCTATACAGGCCAGCTGTTAATCGGGCTTGCGGGGAGGAAGCCCTAGGTGACCTTGCAAAGGAAATATGTGGCCATGTGAATGAAAGGTGCAAAAACTCAGGTGCTTGTCAGCCCCTCTTCCCCTAGCAAATTTTTCAAAGGCATCAGCTTTCATAAGTACATGAAGGCTGATTGATGCCTTGGAATAAAAGGAGTTGGAAAGGCCCTTAGCAAGGACGAAGCTGTGTATTTGTCTGATGGGTAAACAAATCAGATTGTATTGCAGGCTATTCCTGTGATCTCAGAAGGGTTAGAGTGCTTCGGAGGACAGGGCTTCATGGAAGATACAGGCCTGCCTATTCTGTTCCGGGATATCCAGGTAAGAAAGCATTAAACTGTTTTTATAACTTCTATTTCTCACTGCCTGCAGCTATTTTAGTGAAATGGAGGACAGAGAAATCTGCACCGAGGTTCCTGTTTCTCTCTTGCTGGCATTAGTTTGTTATCACAGAGTTCTGAGATCATGAACAAAAGGAGAAACAGTAATTCAGGCCTCTGAACCTTTGGAAAGTTCTTTGTGAAAGATATAAAAGTCTCCTATAATGAACATATGCCTTTGGAGAAATAATAGTGGGATTGAAGAGTTCCACTTGAAAATGTTCCATGTATTTGGAAAAGAAATCCAGTTACAAAGGAAAATGCTTAAAAATAGCACTTCTAAGGTTGTTACTGGCAGTGGTTACATTTTTAAGCAATTCTAGGGAGAATAATGCATAGAAGATCTTTCGTCAGGTAGAATTGTAAAAGACCTTGAGTGTTTTGAGGTGCTACAAATGGAAAGGCCAAGAAGACCATGGGAGACTTTGGGACACTTATCCTCTGACAGCCCAACATACTCCAGGGGTATGTCACCATGCACCTCTTGAGCTTCTGGAGAAAAGGCAGGTGAGAGAGAGAGACCTGGAGATAATCAAGTGTGTGTTGTATATCCCAGATCCAGACCAGAATACTCAAGGAGCCAAAAACAAATTTTCCTGCCATCATATATAAAGAAAAGCTTTCTCAAAGAGAGACTATTTCCAAGAGCTTGTTCATTTCACGCTGGAGAAGGGACAGGGCACAACTGTTCCACCATCTTTTGCTGACACAACTCAGAGCACTGCAGGGAAAAGACAGATGCTTGGGCCTTGGGTGCAGTACCATCCATGCAGCGAAGAGTGTGATTTGCTCCTCAGTTTGTCCTTCGCATTTGATGGGCTTCCCTAGCTCTGCCTCTTTCTCTGACAGGTGCTACCAATCTGGGAAGGAACCACCAACATCATGTCCCTGGATGTCCTGCGCTCCATTCTCAAGAGTGAAGGAAGAGCCCTGGATGTCTTTTTCTCCACTGCCCAGGTAGGCTCTCAAGAACCACTTGATGCCTGGGTTTGTCGCACCATCTATAAATGCTGAAATTTGAGATGGACCTCCTCTGAGTTATGACGTGTGTTTGCCCTGTGACTTGGGGGTTCCTTGCAGGCCAAGTTGGAGGCGGCTACCCGACGGTCTGAACTGCAACCTTCTGTGCAGATCGTTCAAAATAACCTGCAAAAACTCAAGCAGTTTGTTCCAAGAATGGACGCAAAGGGAGAAGCTGGGTGGCAGCTTGCAGCGAGAGACTTTGCCTATACTCTAGCATGGATCTATGAAGGTAATTGCTTCAGAACCTTTGGCTTGCTTACCACACAATCACTTCAAATCAATTGCTGAATGTTGCTCAGAGGTCTGTTGAACGGTAATCCCCTGAAATGAGCCAGCACCAAGAGTTTGTATGTAATGCTTAAAAAAAGGCAAAGATTCTGCGGCAAAATCAACATGAAGAAAGAGGCTCTTGTTGGAAAGACAGAGCAGGCAGGAAACCAAATGGCCCCAACTCCACAGTGGTAGCAAGTGGGGTAATTAGACATTAGAAAGAGTAGCATGTATTGTGTGCAGCACTGAAGGTGGCAGTAGTGTGCTGCTGTCAGAAACCCAAAGGGAACAGCAAAACTGAATTGATCAAGGCAGGGAAACCCGCAGCTTTTGAGCTGCAGTTAAGCTGAACATAATTAAAACTGAGGTGTCCTGTTTCTGTGCCAAACAGGTTTCAGGTCAAGATCTCTGCCAAACCAGACTGCCTTCCTTCTATTGTTCGCCTAGAGCTGCTGTATCGTCTTCCTAGGCATGCTCCTGATTATTGAACATGCCCAGGATTCTTTTCTAATTCCACAGCTCATGCTGTTAACTGTTCTCCTAAAATCGGGCTTGGCGGTGGCAAAAGAGCAAGCAGGAGGTCTTTCTTTCAGAGGAGGAGGTTCCTGGATTCTGCTACTCTGTTAGGTGCTGAACAGAGGACTTGCAAAGCACCTAATGAATTATTCCCTACATAGACAGCTCTCCATGTGGTTGTGCTGGGAAGATTCAGCTTCCTGGGTAGATCTCATTAGGATAACACACTAGGAAGGGAAATCAGAAATGTTAACAGACTGTGCATTTAATTCCCGCAGGAGTCCTTCTACTGGAGCATGCCGCCAGGTCTGGTGCATCAGCTGCCAATATCTACGCTGCTCAGAGGTATGCATCGAGTCTAATACCATTCCAAAGCAAAGACTGAGGAGTCAGAAAGAGTGCACATGTTAACTGCTGGAAGCCCAGTTCTGCAATATGGCCAGAGCAGCTGTTCTGAAAATTGAGGAAGGGCGTTTGATTGGGACAAACACCTTCCAAGAGGCCAGAGAACAGACGGGGATTGCAGAGGAAAAATGAACGAGGAGACCCAGCAAAAGCGGCCGAGAGCCTCTGTGCAGACAGGCAGGATGAGTTCCCCCAACACCCCTCACCCTCCTTGCAGTGACATAGGCAGCCTTCTAACCGGTTGTGGGAGCAGATTCCAATCCTGGATTCTGGGAAATCACTCCCTTCTGTCCTAATGAGAGAGGATATGCGATGATGTTTGCAGCAGCTCAAACCGATGAGCCAAAACCTGGTTCTGACGTGTACCTGTCATTAGGCTCTAGAAGGTAGCTGCCAAGGCGGTGGCTATCAAAGCTTCCTGCTACAGACTCTTAATGAGTGTGGGTTGTCCCAGAGTGCCTCGGTCTCCCAGATGCGCGAGTTCAGAACAGTTCTTTAAATCAGCCACGGGAAGAAATGTTGACAGGGTCTGAAATGAGGAAATCCCATTCTGAGCAGGAGCTTTCTCCCATCTTCTCTAGGTGGTGTCAGGAGGACGTCTGCCTTGTGGACAGAGAAGAGAAGGCTGGTTCGTACAGTCCTGAAGGAGCTTCTCTGGATGCATCTTTGGTTTATGACGGGTATTCGTCTCTGAGAGGAAAACTGTAGCAAAGCACGAGGAAAGCGAAAGATGCCGTCTCCACCTTTCTCTTCCAAGTAAAACATTTTACACTTATTTGGCATAATTAGCAAACTCCTGCTTGCAGTGACATAGATAATGGGGGATCAAAGGCCGCTGGCAGTGGCTTGCTTTTAAATTTTACTGATCTGTGGTGAAATGGATGCTTCTGTTTAGTGAGGGCAAGTATAGTTTAGATGTTAGAAGGGGATGAGATAAACCCACGGATGATGAAACTATCTGTGGATATCAGCCACAATGGTTGGGTTACTGAACACCAAGAATGGGAGGAACAGCTGCTGTCAGGCTGTGCTCAGCCGTTTCTCAAAGATACTCAACTGGCCACTGTTGAAAATAAAATGCAGAATACTTTCACTTTTGCAATGTATGTTTATGAAGGAAACAATGCAAGGTACTCAGGCCAACTTTTCCAAAAGGATATTGCTCTAAAACAGCTAGAAGCAAGACACAAAGCAGCTAAGGTAAATAATTAATTCCATGACAAAAGGTGTGTGGATGCCAGCATGCAGCACAACTTTTCTTGTGAATGCTCAGTCTTCCATTTATATCTTCTTTCCCATTGTGAAGCCCTTGGTTGCCATTTTCTCATCCAGGAGCTTGCCGGTTTGTTGGCTGGTTGGTTCTCACAGCAGTGGCTCTGGGCGGCACACACAGTTGAAAACCATGATAACAAGAGAAACCCAAAATACCCAAGTTGGACAATCAGCCCCAAGACAAAAGTCACATCAGCAGAATTGGCTTAATTACCTGGCGCAACAGCCTGGAGGAAAGTTCCACAAGGGCTCTGATGACTTACCGTCCTTTCAGCCAGGCAGAGTTCCTAGCATTGGACATCTAGGGAACCTGGAAATGTTGACTGCATTGCTCTTGCTCTTCCAAGGTGACTGCAGAGTCCCAGCATGCTAGTTTTGTCACATACCCATTCATATGAAGCTCACATAAGTGCATAAGAAGAGGCAGCAAAGAGAGCCACAGAGAGTTCTTGGTTTACTCAAAGGTCTATGAACTGTGTCATTTTGAGAAAACCAACTGTGTAAGGAAAGGTGGTGCTGCAGTGTGCTTGTATGGGACATACTGTGATCTCTTCATGGTTAGTAACTGTAGTGTTTTCAAACCATATTCAACAATTTCAGGAAACTGATTCAAATCCTCCCCAGCTTTCAGCCCCAAAGGAGGACACCAAATTTTTAAATTCTACAAACTTTGCAAGAAAAATAACGGACCATTAACAGGTAAGTTTACCGACTCCCACTGGAGATTTATTAACTTGTTCCAGAATTAGAAATGCAACGGAATCTGGTCTAAAGTTCAAGCAATATAAAGCAATAAAAGGAGTATTTCTGGGAGAATAAAATTGTTTGGTTAGCATTTAAACGTGATGGCCTTGAATTTAAGGGAAATTTGAGGAACAGAGAAACCTCCAGACTGATGTATTTCAGCAGGAGGAAATAAAATACAATTGGGGAAGGTAAAAATTAGGAAGTAGGTCAACAATTGTTCCTGTACACAAACTCTAAAGTTTATTTCACTTTTATTTATATATTTAATCATTCTAGAGTACTGACAAAGAATGAAAAATATAAAAGTAGTTTTGCTCTTCTTTAGAATAGCATGCACTCACTCTCTCTCACGCACACACACAGAGCCAGCTTCCCTGCTTCACATCCAATGGGAAAAATATGAATAAAAAAGTGCTTCGTCGATTCAAAAGACTTAAGAGCTGCAAGCGTTTATTCACACTGTACATCACAGACTCCCCAAACCCGTATTGAACCTCTTGGCACCTGCTTTTATAAACTGCAGAATGTTACACATTCTTTTCACCATCTGTTTGTACCATAAAATCACACTGGCTCAGCACATCGCACAATACCATTCTCCTTTATTATCCGGCTTTTTTGTTTCTTTGTTTTAAATGTCTCTCTATATAACAACTGTCTATTGGAAAAGTATAGATTAGCCAGCATTCTGTATGACCTGTTTCCACTTTCACAACCTGGAACTGTGCATCTCTGCTGATTTTCTCAGAGTATTTGATTCATTATTTTAAAAAAAAATTGAAATTTTGTACTGGTTTTTCCAGTTGAAACAAAACAATGAGTGCCACGATGTCACACTCTATCTGCATTAGGGAGGCAGCACCTCCAACTAGACTCTTGCAACTTTGATCCTCATTCTCAAATGCTTATTTTGTTATATACAACACATGCATCTTTCACAAACAACATGGGAAAATTGAAACATCAAGAACTAAATAGACTGACAACATCGTTCCTCTGTGAATCTGTATGAAGACTCAAACTGTTTAGTCAGCCTCCCTTTTACATTCCTCCTTGGCAACAGGTTCACTAAACTAGTATCCTTTTGGAAGACCAGTCTAGTTATTACAGCATACATGCTTAGAATGGCTCAAGTATTGTGTTTCTGGTTCCTTTTATGCCCATGATTACACAACTTGCTCTGTCTAGTGTGCAAGATGAAGCACATTAGACAGAGTTTCATGCCAATATTGTGCACTTACGGCAGTTCTGGGTGTGGGAACTTTCCACATGATGCTCAAAGATAGTGTGTAGATCTGCACTGTGTGAAAATTAATATTGCAGATAAGGTATTATATGAAAGGGATTTGAAGTGGTGACACAGAAGGAAAGCATGTACCATCTAAATTTTCCAAGAAAAAAAAAAAGAGTATTGATTCTGGATGTATTCAGGCATCTTATCACAGATTATAAACTCTCCATTATAATTCTTCCTCGCACCTCAAAACCATAAACTAGGTATATTTTAAAGAGGCTGAGGTGGGATATATAAAACTTAGAAAAATAGGAGGACTTTATCAAATGTTGATGGGATAACATTAAAAAAGTTAATTTATTGTAAGGAAAAAATTTTTAATTTGTTCTGGACAGGTTGTATCTTCTCCCAATGCCTCATTTTGGGGGCACCAGCAACCCCCCCTTTGCTAACCAGCTCTAGAGCAAAGTAAAACCATCCCACTCTAGCTTTATGGGGTTTTGTGAAAAGGACACCTCAACGCTATTTGGCCATCTGACTTTTGCACATAGCCTACTGAGTGCAGTGAAGCGGCTCTACTTTCTGTGTAAACTAGATTTAAAATGGGGGCAAGGAGAGGCATTTTAAAAGCTACCCTCAAGCCTAGGCACCAGTTCCTTTACAAAATAAAAATGGATGTACAGAATTTTACACTGGGGTGCCAGTTTCAAGCGACCCCTTCCCCTCTCACTTCCCTCAAAGAAAGCAAGCATCTTCTTGAGCCAAGTGACCAAGGCTTCCCTGCTCTTGGCCACAAGCTGGCTGGCACTGGCAGGGAAGAGCCCAGTGTGGAGACCTGCTTCCAACCCCTTGCACTGAGGCAACTGGAATAATCCAGCCCACTCTTGAGAACAGAGAGGGGGAGAGTCCTTTGGAGAAGGCCGTTTCCGTTTCTTCTAGCAGCAGCAACTCTCCAAACAGCATGGGGCTGCTGGGAAGTCACGGGAGTGACTGAAAGCGCTAGTCCTAATGCTACAGGTATTTACAATCTCTGTATGAATCAAGGCAATTCACCTTCCTCTCCTCTCCCCAAAGGAGAATGGCCTGCCTGCGGCAGAGTACAGTAGCAGGGCAGGAAGTATCCAGACTAGACCCCATTCACAGTCTTCCTGCAAAATCCACACTAAATTTACATGAGAAGGATGAAAAGGGAATAGGAAGTAACAGTGGGGAAGGAATGCTCCATCGGGACCTATCTACCAATCCGCCTCTCCCTCTGAGCAGAAACCTGTACTTCCAGCTCCAAAGTGCACAGCTTTACCAGCTTCAGTCCGCCGGGAATTGTGTCTCCTTAAGGGACAAAGGCAGATTTGTCTCATCCCAGCTTTCCTTTCAGGCTGGAGTCTCAGTTTGAGGGGGCAGCAATGGGCTTGTCCAGTTCAAGGTCAAGGCTGGAGCTACTGGGGTGCAAGCTGCTGTAGCAGATTTTGCAGACCCGGCTGGGTTCGAAGAGCTGTTGGCTGGGGACCGGTGCCTTCTGGTTACAGCAGCTGGAGCAAAAGACATTTCCGCAATTCCTTTGGTCAGAAACGGGAAGAAAAAACATGAACATGAGTTTGCAATGTGGAAATGCGACTTCTAAACAAGCACAGCATGTTTAATTATGAAGAAAAGGAGCCCTGTCAAAAAAATAACATTAGAAGACGTTTCGAATTTCTTCTCTTCAGGGATGGCCTATCCCTGTAATGCTAGGAAGCAGGAGTGAAAAAAGGGTGTATTTTATGAACCCCTTTAGAACTACAAATGTCTATGTTGGCTGCAATGGGACATTCAAACTCTTCCTCCAGATTATTACCCTACATCAACACCACCTGATCCTGATGAGGGCAAGCTAACCAGGTCTGAGACTCGCAGGGGCACAACTGTAGCCCACTGAGGCTTCAGCACCAGAAAATGGGAATCTGCCAGGGCCATGCAAAGTCACACAGCAAGCCACAAGAAAAAACAAGATGCAGTCCACATGTTGTGAGTGACGCAACAGCCGACAGACTGGCCAGTGGTCAGTCAGCAGGGCATTTTAGCACATGCACCTTGGGCAGGGAGGGTGTTATCTAGGTCAACAGAAATGATGCGACAGCATCCTCGTTTGCTGCCTCACTTTCTCAAAATGGGCTGATGTGGTCCCAAGATTAGAAACTCTCATACCCATAATTTAGGCAGGAATGAAGAAAAACCTTTCACACTTATTCAGTACCTGATGCAGCTTACCTACAGAGATGTGAGGCTGGACAAAAGGATATAACAGAACAATCCACCTCTTTAAACTTCAATACCTGGGTGTGATTTTCCTTTATGGTATTTGAAAAACAATCGCTAGCAAGGGGGAGCCTTTTAATAAATCTCTGATCCCTGGTGAAGCACGTTCAAATATGTAATCTTTCTATTAGGAAAGTCAAGCTAGACTGGGATAAGAGATTCCAAAGCCGCCTTGTGGACTCAAACAATGCTGTTAGAAAAAAAAGCAAAAAAAAAAAACCCTCCACAAGAACAGTAGGAATGGAACTTTAGTAAAAGAGACATATGACCCCAAACAAAAGCAATCCTAAAGTAATCCTTTTCTTAAACCAGCACTGTGGATCACGTATGGAAAAGATCACAGCAGAATCTCCTGCTATAGGACAAGAGCTTATTTCCAAAATATCTTGAGAAGCAGAAGCTGCTTAAGGAATTTTCTGCCTGGGTATAACTGCCAAATCTCAATTAAAGAGCTCATGTTGCCCTCAGATAAGATCTGTGCACACTAACTTTTTGCCAGAGTCCTAAAGTTTATTCTCGGAGGCAATCCACTTACTAGCAAAGGTGATCCTATGGACAACACTTGTCTTCCAGCCATGACGTTTTACCTTACTTTTGTAAAGGTAAAGGTGACCCTGCCAGTCGTGACCGACTCTAGGGTGTGGTGGTCATCCCTGCTTCCAAGCCGAAGAGCCAGTGTTTGCCCAAGAGCGCTTCCGTGGTCATGTGGCTGGCATGACTAGATGCCAAAGGTGCACAGACACCGTTACCTTTCCCGCCGGAAGGGGAAGTACCTATTGTACTACTATTATTTGCTTGTGCTTGCGTGCTTTTGAACTGCTAGGTGGGCAGGAGCTGAGGTGGAACAGCAAGAACTTGCCCTGCTGCACGGCAACGCCGGATCTTGAACTCGGGCCGCCGACCTTCCAGCCAGCAAGCTGAGCTCTTAACCGCTTGCGCTACTGCAAGTTTTGTACCTTGGTGTTAAAGCTATTTTAGCTCTTTTATTTGCTTTTAGATTTTTGGGATGAACTGTTCAAGAACTGATGAACTATGAGTTGTCCATAATATCAGCAAAGTCCAGACCAAAATAATCTGCTGATGGAGCAGAGTACACAAGCCAGCTGTTGATGCAAGGGAAACATCTCTCAATTAAGACATTGGCAGTGTCCAACATTAAACAAAAAGGCAGGGACTCAATATCCTATCGGCTGTTTGCGCTTTGCGACTTCTGGGCAAAGGAAGCTCAGAGGAAAAAGGCAAATGTTAGTCTGGAGATGTGATCGGAGAAACACAGACAGACAACAGAGGCTGATGCAAATGCTCACCAAGTCTGATCAACACGTTCAGGATCCCTGCAAGGAGGGAAGAAAAAGCTCAGAGCAGACACTAAACTAGAGAAATTTAAAAAATGCCACTGACAACTTTTTTTTTTGGCCTGGAGGGGGAAAGTTGTGGCTCTCCAGATGCTGCAAGCCACAGGTCCTGGCAATCTCAGCCAGTGTTGCCAATAATGAAGGATGCAGTTGTATGTGGAGGGCTTTGACTTCCCAACAGCTGCTCTGGTCTGAGAGGGGCATATTATACACTTCTAAAAAAGAAACTAGTCAATGCTCCATACTGTGCATTCTAAGGAAAAACTCTCCAGCATGAGCTGTTAACACATTCAGGTCAAGGTCTCTTACACATCTATGCTACCCATCCACTGAAGCTGCCTGCTGTATCTGTACATGACCAGCTACCCTGAGCTTACCTATTTCCAACCAGGAAGCATGTGAAAAACTCATGCAGAAATACAAGGGGGATCCAGTGAGAAGAAATGGTCTTCACCAGCTCAAGGAAGACAACTAGGATGAAGTGGGGCAATATAAAGGTCACAACTCTACAGTTTCAAAACGATATCGACTGGGGTAGTATGGTGTTAATAACAACTGGATCACTTTAGGGCATATTCTTATGGCATACAATGCAGCCATCTTACTGAAGCTGAGCTCAATCTATCTGGAAGGGAAGCCACCAGGAAATCCACTACAAGTTCGAGAAAACAAAGCATGGAATGTTACTGAGACATTAACTCCACAACTTCTCTGCTAAAACTGTGTGCGCTAGGGTTGACCTGATCTCCAGAGCAAAATAAGATATACCAGCCAGATACATAATGGCAGAATAAGCTCAACAATTTTTAAAGAGGGAAGACCTTGATCCAATTGATGGGAAATGGGACACGTTAGCAAGAGAAAATGAGATGAGTCTACAAAACTGGTTCCTCTGGCAACAGTGCTTGGGTTGTAAAGAGTAACAGAGAGGACCTTGACAGAAATAGGCAGGGACATTACTTACTCAAAAAGGGCTGAAACCTTATTTAAGTCCAGAGCAATGAGGCAACACCTTCACACAGACGCCACCTTAATTCAAAAAGGAGTTGGAGGCATAGCACAATCAGATTTGCAATATCCTGTTATTACAGCCTATCTCAGTAAAGTATAGCTCTGTCTTCCTGTGGAGCTGATTTTCTAGTCTAGTCTACCTAGTGGGGCTCATATTAACAGAGCAAGACAACACATCTGTTCTTGAACTGGATGCGGCAAATAAGCACCTGTTGCCTGCAGTGGGTTTCAGGGCCATTAGGAGCCACAGATGAGGAAACACAAGGATCGGTCTTCATGGAGAACCATGACCCAGCAATCCCTTTCCATGAGAGATACATTCCCAAATTATGATGGGATGGGTGTGGGAGAAGTTAGCATGTCCCACTTCAGGCCACAATATCTTGAACAAAGGATGACAACAGACACAGAGCAAAGGAGAAGTAGCTTGGGGAATCCAAGATCTAAAAAGACTTCGTAAGTTTTAAATCAGGATTCACAGCAAATTCTCATTTCAAAGCCACCAAGAAGCCTGGAGCTCTGGACATTAGGAACGGTGGTTAAGATCATCATAGTAGAAGAAAATGTTGGCCAGACAAACCCAGTATGGTAGCTGTTGCTCAGGCAAAACCAGAAATCCAGAGAGACAGAATAGGAAGATGATATTTCAATTAACAGTTCAGTAAAAAGAAAAATGATGCAGTGTAATGGCTTCCCTCAACCAGTATCCTTTTTCTAAGAAATATAAATTCCACTAGATTCATGGGCAGATTCGTTAACTGGAGACCCAGGAAGGCTCCAATTTAACCTTATAGTTATTTACACTTGGGAAAGCTGCTGCTGATGGTGATGGTGGAAGTTTTGGAAAACATCTGTCTGCTGTCCTATTTGCTGTACAGTTGGTTGGGGAATTGCTCTTATAGTAAAGGATGCTGGTCAGAAGTCCAAAGGCCTAGTGGGAATGCCAAAGGACTGTCTCGGTGGCACCAAGACAGGCTATATCATCTCCCTTGCCCTGTTTGGGAGGCACAATACCTGCAGTGGTGTTTTCTGCTGACAAGCCAGAAGACACTGTCACAGCCGTAACAATGTGCAGCCAGGTGATCGGGGAGCCACCGTGTCACCTACAAGGACAAAAGAACCCTTGTTTTCAAATGTATCACCAATGCATCAGTATAAAAGTAACAAGAAAACCGCAAAGAACAAATAGATGTGATTTATAATAAAACTCCAGAATTTGGAAAGGAGGAAACAAGAAGAGGGAGAAAAATTTGAAGATTAGTCTTACAGAGAAATCCAAAACCCAGTTTGCGTGATCTCTGAGAAAGCCATCCCAAAATGTCTTCCCTCTGCGCACTTCCAGAGCCAAACATACCACCCGTGTGCAAATCCAGAATTGGCTTTCACTTTCCAAAGACATAGAAAGCAGAGCTTCTTTGGCACAGGCACAGAGTTTGAGGAGGTTTTGAGACCACAGTCAAGGAAGAAAGCTTGTCAAGACCAGTGTTAGGACCAAAGGGAGGGATCACAGAGCAGCCTCGTTAGTATATTATGTGCTTATACAAGGAGAAGGCCTTGGAGATGGATGGTTGCCTGTACCTCCGTGTCCTGTTTATCCACCTGCTCCCAGCTGGCTTCAGAGAAAATCTCTGTACTGCAGCGAGACAAAGAGTTGTGATCCGTATTGCTTTCCGAGTCAGGTATTGAAGTCTGTTGGCAAACAAACACAGCTGAGCATAACCTACTTCCAAGTCCATAGAATGGGTTCCCTGCCATTTTTTTCTGGCAAAATTTTCAGAAATGCTTTTGACATTGCCTCCTTTCTAGGGATGAGAGAAAGTGACTGGGCATATAGTCTCCCACTGGTTTATGCCTAAAGCAGGACTAGAATTCCCAGTGGGTTCCAGCCTGATGCCTTAAAAGTACACCAATCTGGCTCTCTTAAGGGATAATATATTAGCTCGTGCTAATGATGAAAATGCTACTTAAGGTTTGAAACGTCTTTGGTGCAATGCCAAAGGTGATGCATGAATGCTAATTCCTGTTTTTACAGGACAGGAAGTTAAGGAAGGTGCAAAACATCCCCCATCCCCCCAGAATTGTAAACATTCTGGCAGGGCTGGCCCAAGGGGTCCTTAGGTTCCCGGTTTCTTCTACAGTTGTACCAGAGGATACTACTCACAAGTATTAAGCTCTTAGGAAAAAAGGGTCAGGCCAAATCCATCCATCCACCACTCCCTGAACGACAGGCATATAAACATATTCCTGGATGTAGTGTTTGGACAAAAATGTTCAACATGGAGGAGGAAGAGAGTGACTGTGACAACAGGGGCCAGACAGGCATTGCCTTGAGCAGAAGGAGCATTCTGGGATGCCTGTTTCTCCTGTGGGCTCAGAGGAATTGCTCACATGTCAGATGTCGCTTTTTCACAGCTCTGCAGCAAATACAGGTAGTCCTCAACTTATGACTGGTTGCTTATTGACTGTTTCAAGTTACAATGGAGTCTAGAAAAGGTGCTTACAACCCAGATTCAAAGTTCCAACAGTCCCCCTGCCCACGGTCATACAATCGCAGTTTGGGCATTTGGCAACCAGCCCACATTTACAAGCAATTGCAGCGTTCCACTGTCCTGTGACTGCAATTTACAACTTTTTAAATTGGAAACCGGCATTTACTTCTGGTTTACAGCAAAAGCCTCCAGACAGTGGGACTAGGTTCACTTAATCACCACTGCAAAAAAGTCATAAAATCGAGTGCAGTGATATGACTTACAAACATAATCTGGAGTCAATTACAGTTGAGTCGAGGCCTACACTTTTTTGTGAGAATGTTCCTTTACTAGAGGCACACCAAGAAGAATGTAAAGGTCCACATCTAGAAAGAGTATGATCTTAAAAGCAAGCTGTGTTTGTCCTGCCTCTTCCCATTGACACATACAAGATTCAAGCCAGAAGCTAAGAATAGAATTGCTGGATTTAGCATTTTTAAAATAAAAATTCCGAAACAACAAAACCTTTCAGTGAAACAGACGCACATTGCTCTCTGAAAAGCAAACTTGGGGGTTTAACTGCAGTAGAATGCATATTCAGAAAACTTGGGCCAAAAATTCAGCAGGGACTGGATTTTAGCCAGCAGATGGTTTTACCCACATCTTTCTCAGATAACTCAGCAGACGTTGCTAGATCAACTAGTTGCCTTTCTACCCTAGTTTCCCTGTTAGATGGCCACAGGTTGGTATTTCTCAGTCTTAGCTGGGGAATTCTGGGAGTTGACGTTTCCAGGTTTTAAAGTTGCCAAAGTTGAGAAACGCCAATCTAAACCATACCACAGTTCGCACAGTGCACTGTTTGTTCAGTTCAACCAATTTCTTGTCTATTTCACCAACTGCGATCAGGTAAACTTTGCCTTAACCAAATGTGAGAACCCAGTCAAAGACTGAATGAGGGAAAGAACACCCCCTCCCCAAATGAAAGAATTAAAGGGAATCACTCTTCAAAGCAACAGCTCTCCTCAATGATTAAACACATCCACCTCCTTCAAAATAAAGTA
>JANHZU010009509.1:7712-21199 GCA_032468055.1 Acrochordus granulatus | reverse complement strand
TGTAAACAGCCATCACGATGCTCAAACGCATTAAGAATGAATTCCAAGGGACCAAACCAGGAAGCCGCGTTTCATCCTTGGTAGTCCTGCTTTCAAGCCATCAATGGCCCGCAGGTCTTCAGCACAGCCATTTTGTTTGGGGCTGTTATCTGACCTGCATCTGTACCTTGGGCATTGTGGTTGGCACGAGCAGAGCAGTGCACAGTAGAAGCTCTTGTACTTACCACTTCATCGCCGTAGTCCCCGTTGAAGCGCAGCGAGCTGTTCAGATACTGGCTTTCCAGCCGACTTCTCAGTTCCTGCACCTGTTTCTTCAAACTTTCCACCTCTTGTTGATGCCCACTTTCAATCTGGCGGAGGCGCTGCTGAATGACATCAGCATAGACAGGCATCCCATCATCATCCAGATGATTCCGGGAAGGCTGATCTGGGCTGTTTGCTGTCTGCTGCCGGGCCGGGATGGCCTGAGCCCATTTGTGGTGCAGGTTCCTTTGATGCACTGGGGTGGAACTACAGCTGGCGGTGGAGACTTGCCGGCTGAGAGGAACCTTCATCCTGCTTTCTTCCCCATTCACGCAATGCCCGTTTGGCGCAGTGTATTTCTGAGGAGCACCAAACCCTGCAGGGCTCTCAGTCACCTTATTCTCAGACCCCAGATCGCCATTACAGACAACCTCTTTATAGTCAGCTAAGGGCAAGGCACATGGGGAAGGATTGCTGCTATAAGGAGTCCTATTTAGACCTATGGCCAACTTACGTAGGTCCATCAAGCCCTCCCTCTCCACCCTATTCTCAACAGCCTGGGAAAGTTCATCAACACTGTTGTCCAAGGGATGGTGCAAATGGGAAGACGTGTTCTGCACCCATTCTGGCCTGACCCCTACTTCTGTTATGGTTTCTGTTGAGCTCTCCATATTTGGTGTTCCTGCCTCAGGTCCTACAGGCAAAGATGGGGTGGGATGGGCAGTACTAGAAATATTTTTAAATTCTGCTGAACTTCTACTAACACTCTCCTCCTCCTCCTCTCTTGAAACTTCACTATTTCCAGGATTGTCCCAAAAGCCAAGCTGTTGCTCTCTCCCCTGAGTTGGCTTCTGGACAGCACAAGGGACAGCTGGGTGCTCAACCTCTTGCCCTTGAAGTTCAGGAGCACCCTGTGATACCACCTGTTGATTAGAAACCAGATTGTCTAATAAAGTTTTTGCATGTATGTCAGAATTTTCATACACACTGTTAGTAGCAGAACCAACCAAGTGTTCAGTCCTGCATTCCCCTTCTCCTTCCTTCCCTATTCTTTCTTGACTACACCTCATATTCTCTTCAAGATTCCCTTCTTCTTTGGTAGCTTCTTGCAAGATGTTTTCCATCTGTCCCTCAGCCACAGCTACTGAAAGCTCTGCTCCAACCAGAGTCCTGCCTTGTTTGCCCAAACTTTCACTGTCAAAGTGATCATCTCCTGGATTCCCAAGGTTGCTGAGCTCCAGAGATCGGCGATGTTCCTGCCATTTCTCATTGAGGCTGGGATCGCTACTACGCCGGTTAGTGGTTGGTATGCTGCTGTCACAGGCTGTGGTCAGATTATCAAAGGACCTGGTCTTTGGTAGCCTAGAGAAGAACAATGTGGCTAATTAAATATAAGCTGACATTTCTAATAAGTTTACATTCAACAGTTACATCACCAATTGTAGAAAATAGTGCTCTTCTAAAGATAAAGGTATCCTTGCCAATCTTGACTGACTCTAGGGTGCAGTGCTCATCTCCATTTCCAAGCCGAAGAGACAGCATTGTCCGAAGATGCATCTGGATCATTGGCTGGCATGACTAGATGCCAAAGGTGCATGGACTCTGTCACCTTTCCCATCAAAGTAAACTGTGTCTACTTGCATTTGCATGTGTTCAAACTCCTAGGTTGGCAGGAGCTGGGGCAAACAACAGGAGCTCATCCTGTTGCACAGCAGCACTAGGTCTCGAACTCAGGCTGCTGACCTTCCAGCCAACAAGTCAAGTGTCTTAACTGCTTGCACCACCATGCCCCCCTAGTGCTCTTCTATAAACCAATAAATTTTTACACTTTATATACTTGCTGTTGATTGAATGTTTGGACCATGAAACAAGGACACCAGATCATCTGAAATATGAGCTCACCTACTCAGAGGCTGATCCTCAGGGTTTGAACCTGGGGCAGGATAAGGGGCACAGGTGTCATCCACAGGGGTAGAAGGTGAGGAACAAGGCAGGTACACGGCACTCCATAGCATTAAGTTGCGCACATGGCACACGGGATACAGCACCTAAGAAAGAAAACCAGAGATGGGTTTATTACAATTGCACTTAAAATATGAATATCTTTAAGAGCACAGCAATATCAAATGCAACCACAGTAACCTCTCTGATTATGTATTTTTCCTTCCCCAGTGACAGTACTGGGTCAAGCCCTTATTCCAGTGATATGAATGAGAATGCTCACTTCTGAAATATGACAGAGAAAGAAAAAGGAAGAAAGGAAGAGAAAGAAAGAAAGGAAAGAAAGAAAGAAAGAAAGAAAGAAAGAAAGAAAAGCATCAACAAAAGGAAAAAGAAAGCAAAAGCACCGCCTAATTTCCCCTGGTCAACCATGAATTCTTCTCCAGCTGAAATCAAACCTGCTGATGTCCCTGTTCACTCTACAAATATTTGCACATGATGCACCTGTACATCAGCATTCATATACAGATGCTTCTACATGTGCAGGTAATTGCTCTTATCAATCCATATCAATTTTATCCAAGTTAGGACTGGCTCACTTTTGAAAGTACCACTGTACTGGTAATCTTTGACATAAGGCCATTCATTTAACAATCATTCAAAGTTAATGAAAATTAATGCTGAAAACAGTGACTTATGACCAGTCTTTGTACTTATGTCCATCACAGCATCTCCACAGTTGCATGATCAGAATTTAGGTGCTTGGCAGGCACATGCAGTTATGAGAGTTGCAGCATCCTGGGGTCATGTCATGTTTGTAACAATTCCAGCTGGCTTCTGACAAGTCAATGGGGGAAGCTGGATTCACTTCAGGACCGTGTGATTTGCTTCACAACTATGGCAAAAAGGTTGTAAAATTGGGCGCAACTCATTTAATGTTGCTTAATGATGGAAGTTCTGATCCCAGTTGTGGTTATACATCAAAGACTACTTGTAGTAACATCCATCAAGACCATTCTCGCTAGAGCTTTGCTTGTTTCAGGAGAATAGTTCCCTCACCTTAAGATTCCTTGCCATAATGAACCTCTTTGACTCAAAAGCATCCCAAACATCTTTTTGGCATCTTCAAAAATAATTGCTTCTTTGGTGAAGAAATAAAGAAGGGTCAGATCATCTAACATAGGCACTGTCAAGGATGTTCTGTCTTCTCTGGGTAAAGACAGATTCTGGTATCAGCAAGCCAAGTTAAGAAAAACCTCTTTTACAGCTTCCTCTTGTAAAGCCACTTCTTTTCCATAAAGAAACTGAACACCCAGTTTGGGAGACAATATTCTGGGCCTGTAAGATTTTGACACTGATCTCTGCTGGTCAATATTAATGTGATAGATACTGTTTACTACCGAGGTGTGGTTTTTCTGACCATGCCACTGTTGGGAGTAGAGATGCACAGAAATGTTAGCGATAAATAAAAAGCTACCTTCTTCTAATCAGGTGCCACTATAAAGCAGTATCCCATTCTAGAAAGGGCAGAAACAACAGATAAAGACCCAAAGTGGACGAACAATTTAGGAAGGCTGAAGGAGGCTGAGAACAAACCACCAACTAACCACATAGCTTCCTAGATGACATCACCCAGCTGCTATCTCTGCTAAACCTCTTCAGAGAGCAACTGTGAAAATCAAACAGGGAAAGGGAGGAGCTCCTGCCCCTTGGAAGAAAGGAGGGTAAATGCAGAATGAAAACAAATACTTACAGATTCAGACTGGGAGGAGTAAAGCAGATTTTTGAAAGGTTTGTTTCCTCCTCGCAGCAGGGACCAAACTGAGCAGGTCCTTTCCTGGGTGTGCTTCTCGCCTCTCTCTTTTGCGTTGTTGCACAGGAATGTACCAAAGAGGCAGGAATAGGTGTGTTGCACCAGCTTGACCTACAAGAAAGGATACTACTGTGATCTTGGCTGGCAGACTCATAACACATTAGGGAGAAAATATATTCGCTCACTTACATGGAGCCCATTAAGGCCTGGAAGAAGAATGTTATCAAAGGGTATTGACTCTTTTAGCCCGAACAGCCCAAAGAGCCAGTTCACCTAAGTTAGGGTGCTGTCTGCTTGGTTGTCTCCACATGTGCACTGCATCTACCAATTGTCTGCTCATCCTGCGAGATCCAACAAAGTCTGCATGATTAGGTCCCTTCTATGAAACAATGTCACTTTGTGGGGCCAAGTGGAGTGCCTTTCCGACTGCAGTGTCTTTCCTATGAAACACCGTATCCCTGAGGCTCAGATGGCCCTACTGGTAAGTCTAGAAGTGGCTGTTCCCTTGAAAAATAAATGAGCCTTTGTAAAGTATAAGAGTGCAATGAGAGGGTTAATTTCTGTTGCCTCTGTAACTTACTTTGTTTTATTTTAATTCTGGAGGTTTATTATATGATATTGTATCTTATTTCCTTAATTTCATGCTTTTTCAAACTGTACAATGCCCAGAGTTGCTCTTGCAAATTGGATGGCATGAATTTCATCCAATAAATGGCATGAATTTCATTCCTTCACTCACTCACTCATGTGCATTATGGTTTATATGACAATTTGTTCATATAACCTTACAGATTTTATTTACTTAAGTATGTGGAAGACATATGGAAGAATATTCACATAAAACAGAACGCAGATGGCTATAAGCAGCAATCCAATTACAGGTAATTCTTGACATAGCTGTTTATTTAGCGACGATTTAAAGTTGCAAGGCGCGGTGGCGCAAGTGGTTAAGAGCTCAGCTTGCCGGCTGGAAAGTCAGCCGCCCAAGTTCAAGACCCAGCGTAGCCGTGCAGCAGGGCGAGCTCCTGCTGTTCTGCCTTAGCTCCTGCCACCCTAGTGGTTCGAAAGCACGCAAGCGCAAGTAGATGAATAGGTACCGCCCCTTCCAGCAGGAAGGTAACAGTGTCCGTGCGCCTTTGGCATCTAGTCATGCTGGCCACATGACCACAGAAGTGTCCCAGGACAAATGCTGGCTCTTCGGCTTGGAAACGGGGATGAGCACCGCACCCTAGAGTCGGTCACAACTGGCAGGGTCACTTTTAAAGTTACAACAGCACTGAAAAAAGTGACTTAAGACCAATCCTCACACTTATGACCATCACAGCATCACCATGGTCACATGATCAAAATTCAGGTGTTGGCAACCGGAATGTATTTATAATGGGTGCAGCATCCTGGGGTTGTGATCATTATTTGCAATCATCCCAGCTGACTTCCAACAAACAAAGTCAGTGGGAGAAGTCAAGTTTGCTTAACGACCGCAAGATTCACTTAACAACTGTGGCAAAAGTAATAAAATCAAGTGTGACTCACTTAACAATTACCTTGCTTAGCAATGAAAATTCTGGTTCCAATTGTGGTTGTAAGTCACCAATTATCTGTAAACTTTTTTGTTATCACAGTTTCAAAAGCCATCTATACCACAATATATACTGATTCATATGCAAGGAGAATAATGTGATTTATTATTTAATGTAATATAGATGAAATATTTGATTTACACACATTAATAGATCCAACCATTGGTCACATGGCAGCTTGTTCCACCTTTGATAAAATTTTCCAAAAAGTTCAAGGAAGTACAAAAAAGAAAAATAAACTGTGTGCTATTAATTGAGATTATCCACCTTCCTGTTCAACAGGTGGTTGAGGAAAATGAAAGATAAAAATTCCAGGAATGCTATCCTTCAGTTTTTAAGATGTGGCTAATTCTGATAATTTGAGTTAAGAATTGGTACGACATGACTATAATTCTACAGTCAATAGTATTTTGTTATGATTAAACTTGCACTTTTCTAACTTACTTGGAACACTAAAAATATTCTTGGATTACAAATTATTCAAATGAAAATGTCTCACTAGGGACTCTCTAAAATATAGTAACATCAACCAGAGAATTCAAATTGTTTGAGAATCAGATACAAATTGTTCTAGTTTTGTTATTTCCTTTGTTTATTAGGAAGCAAAAAAAAGGATTCACTGACTTAAGAATTCAATTCCTTTTATATATGGCCAAGAAAATAAAAATAAGGAAAAAAATATGGCCTGTCCCAAATTAAGCACGTTTAATTCCACTGAAAAAGCTGAAAGTCAACTGAAGGATTTTGATTTTGCTGATTCAGAAACCTCCTGCATAAACCTATCTTAAACATAATCAAGAGTTGCGTGCAAATAACACCATTTGTCTGTCTACAAAGAATTGTGACTGACTGCAGCTCTCTAAAGCAGGACAACATCGCAGTGAAAATGATGTCCCCTGGAAGGGGAAGGGCTGATGTCTTCCCTCCACTTTTTCAGCCTTTTAGGATGTATCTATTACAGTTGGAAATCATATACATCCATCACCAGCTCTTTTGCTTCTTAAATCAAATGTTGGTTTGTGATGGCAAAATTTGAGTGGTGAAATATGAGAGGGGCTGCCACCGCCATAACTGGGAGTCTGCAAATGGCCTATGGGCTGGCAGGTCCTGCCCTAAGGCTTCAAGGGACTGCCTCTTCCAGCCCTTCTAAGACTTGAGTTCAACTCCACCCTAAACTTGAAGCTCAGTGGATGACTTCAGCCAGCCACTCACTCCCTATTCAACCAAAATCACAGGGTTATTTTTGGGGAAAACCACGGGGTAGAAATCTGATGAAGAATAAAATTGCAAACATTCTACAAGAGAGACTTTGCATTAGAAGCTGCAAAGGCACCACCTGCCATTTTAACAGCTCTTTTGCTGCAGAACATTGCAAAGGAACCCACAACTTGCAAAATTTTTGCCAACAGAAGGTGCAGGTTCCTCTTACAAAATGTACAGTCCACAAAAACGGAACAGTCTGTGTCAAAGATAAAGGCAGAAGAGGCTGAGAATGGTGACTCATCACTCAAATCTTTTTTTGCTGGAGTAAACAGCATAGTCGGTCATAGGATGAACTGAATCCACCCTTTTGCTTCAAAAGTGCTTCGGAAATTCAGCCAGATTGCGTGGATTTGACTTATTAAAAGTGCTGAGGTGGAATCTTTGTGGGAAAAACAATCACTTACAAGGAATGCTTCGTTAAACTCAAAAGAGCAGGGAAATTGCCTCTGGAGTTGATGGACACAGTCGAGCCACTGCAGAAAGACGGGGCAGCGTTCATTGAGGTCATCTGAATTCTCGCCATGGCCACAGCGGTCTGCAAACTTATGACCAAAATCTAGCCATTCCATCTCCACAAGCACTTGGAAACCCTGAGGGAAAACATAGAGCAATGACCTCTCCAAGCTCATCCTCTTCCAATCTCCTGGATCAACTGAAGCCATTCATGAAGCTGCTTTAATACATCGCAACAAGGAGGACTGTATGTGAATCATCTATAAGTTATGTCCTCAAGAGCCAGACTGTGTAACTCAGCCTTCCCCAAAAGTAGCCTAAATCCCTTGTCTCCACCTGTTTCACTCATTCTAGAATGCAACTCGTTATCTCCTGCACTCTCCAAACACCTTATTATTCTGCATTTCCTTCTTTCAGTGCTCTAACTTAAAGCCTCTTAACCCAAAATCAAAGGCACCCCAATCTAGATCTATTCCGCAGTCACAAACCTCAATAGTCCTGTAATATGGATCCAGCAGCAGCTTGGATAGCGCCACGATCTGTGGAGTTCGATCCCAGCCATCTGAGCAGTGGACCAGGACGGGTCGCTGGTCTCTGTCCACTGCATGAACCACCAGCAGAGCTGATTTCAGCAGCACAGACAGATGCTGGAGCCATTTCGTGCTCTCCAGAGCCGACAGCCAGCTTCAGAGGCAAAAAAGAAGACAAACAGACTTTACATTTTGTTAAGGTGTGGAGCATGGATTTTCCTTGGATGACAGTCACTGCCTGGCTTGGATTAGTGGAGGGTGAGGGAACCTGTGACAAAGAAGCAAGTGGGCTGAAATCAAAGTTTAATCTGTTTAATTACTGTAAAATAATGAGAATACTCCCTGCATATTTAACAATTTTCTTAGCAGGTAAACTAAACATTACAGTTCAGAGAAGACTTTTGGAAGGTTTCAGAATGGAGCTAAACAACCCTGGTTGTTAGCCTTGGTTGTGCACCTCTGTATTAAAATAAAACCCACAACTTACCTACAATACTTTGCTTAATGATGTTTTGAAGTTATGTGTCGGCCTCAGAAAAAGTAAAATAACCTGTTCTCAGAGTTAAAACCACTATATTACTCGGGGGGGTGTCAGGTGATCACAATTTAGGTGCTTGGCAACTGGCTCACATTTACAACATCTGCAGCATCTTGCGGTCACATGATTGTGATTTGTGACCTTCCTAAATGCCTTCCAACAAGCAAAGTCAATGGGGGAAGCCAGATTTGCTTAACAACCATGACAAGAATGGTTGTATAACTGGGTCCGGCCACATGATGACTTGCTTAATGACTGCATTGCTTAATGACTGAATTTCAATCCCAATTGTGGTGACAAATTGAGGACGACCCATAAGTTGGATACTTCTGGAACAGCAGCAAGTGGAAAAGATCTACCTATCTCTTGTGCGATAAAGTGGCCACTTCCCAAATACCAACCTCAGAATGTTACAGTAATGACAGCAAGATTAGCAGAGAACATTTCTGGAAAGATAATAACTCCTCCCTTGCCCCTAATCAGCAGTCTGCATGACACAAAAGTACACACTTGCTTCACATGAGAAGACAGCAAACCTAAACAGGCCAGGAAGTTGCTTGAAACAAAACATAACAAAGCCCCAAAGCATTGCAGAACAAGGTGCACACAACTCTGCAAGGATGGTTCTCTTTGGGCCATTTAGTGTGATCTGGTTCATACACAGGCAAGGCAGACCTTGGAACTTCCTCGACGGCAGAGGAGCATGAGGAAGGAAGCCCCCAAAGTGAGCTTCCTTTGATTTTTATGGGCTGGCGCAATGCAGCAATGAAACTTTGCACCATCCAGGCTCCCTTTTGTAAGAGGAAACAAAAATCTGCATCTATTAAAACAAGAAATGATGGATGGGAGAGAGCCAGCAGAGGCCACTTACTTTCCTGGGTCTGGCATCTGTGTGCAGAGCAAACGCAAAGACTGAAAGCTCTTCCGAATAGAGTGGATGTTTGCCATTCCCATAAACACTACTTCACAGTTGGGATAATACTCTGTTCAAAAGCAGAGGCAGAAGAGAAGGCGTTTCAGAAGAGGCTGAGATGAACTGAATGAACAAGCTTTACTGTGTAAACAAGCTGGCAACAGCTGGGGTCTGGACTTAGCATCCTTCGCCACCCACTCACCCACCCCCACCGCTAGGGATTTCAATGGGAGACGGTTACAACTGAAGGAGCCATTCGAACGCAATTTATCGTTCGTGTATTTATCCCCTATGCTGGGATTTGAGCAGTGGGCTCCATCAATAACAGTGGATTTAAATCCAATTTTTTGATCACCAGCAAATGAACTTGGATTCCTTCCTGTCTTTGCCGGCAACATGAGCAAATGACATGGAGAAGTCAAAGCTAAGGTGTCAGCATGCCAGGTTCTGACTGGAGATATCCAGTTCTGCCCCCTCTGGCATGAGTTGGAACATGAGTGCCAGCATGTTCTTTTCAACCCCCACATCCTTTAACTGCTGATATAGGTAGAGACACTGCAACTACAGGGATTGTGGTTGGCTACATTTTTAAGATAGAGAGGAATGTCCAAGACCCAAAGCAAATGAAAAAAAATAGATTTACTGGAAAAGAAGGAATTGATAACAGAACTCAGACACAACTTCAATCAGATTTGCTGCCCCTGCCCCTGTGCACAAGCATAGCTAGCATATATTGTGCAATGTTCTTCAAAATATTTGGGACTGATTACTCTCAATTCCTCAAAGATTTATAAAGACTATCTCTCTCAAGTATGCATCCACTACCTCTGACTGACTCGTCCATTTTTACAAAATAAGCTCCACTGACTGCATGCTGCAGTTGGGGGACAAAATTAACCAATTTATAGGTTTTGATTAGTCAGGCACATAGAAATCCTACACTCAAATCATTGATGTTACTTAGGCCAGCTGGAACTCTCCACAGTTATTCCAGGCCTTCTCCCTCAAACAAGGAGAGGCAATTAAAGGCTACTCATTTGCAGAACCTGATCCAAGGTCCCCTTGTGTCTTTGAATGCTGAGCAAGGCCCTCCCTGAAAGAAGTGGGGTCTAATCAATCTCAAACTTGATTAAATAAATTTGATTAAACTGAATGCAAATGCAATTAGAATCAAGGGAAACAGAATCATTATTATTCCTCATATATTTTACTGTCTTCACTTTCTATCATATGAAATTGATAGGATCTGAAAATAGCAAGTGACCTCTGTGCTCTCAGGACAGGCTCCCTTTTTCAAGGGGTTCATTTGGGTTTGTAGGTCATAAATTAGCCCTCTTTGCTCTAAAGCAATTCTCCTTTTGGGTTCTTACATTTTTCAGACACTTCCCTTCTTCCTCAACCAGAAGAACTGGACAGGGCCAGTCTGGACATGCTCTCTGCTTCCTTGTGGGTAAAAATGCATGAGCACCTAGCTCAGAACATAATTTCAACATTTACCTGGACATTCACAGCCCCCTCCTTTGGCTCGGTTTGCTACTGCAGCTGTATAGGAGCGTGCATCTAAGATCAGAAGTTTCTGAGGCTGGATGACTAAGCTTTCTGCTCCAGAAGCGTTGGAAATGGAAGAATCTGGCAAAGAAACAGGCAACATAGAAATATAATTTTGCAGTAACTATCACAATTGTGTATCCTTCTCCCTTATTCCCACCCCTTGTATCAGTATTTCCCAACCTCAGCTACTTTAAGATGGGTGGACTTCAAGTCCCAGAATTCCCCAGCCAGCCAGTCTTAAAGTAGCTGAGGTTGGGAAACACCACTTTATATCAACTGTGGAGCCCTCCAGATGTGCAAGGCTGCCATTTTCAAAATTCCTAGCCAGCATAATCAGGGAAGTGGCAGTCCCAGTGGATGTGGAACAGGCTGCTTCAGGAAGGCTGTCATATATTCCAAAGAGAGGACACGGCCCACAGCTGCATAATGGGCAGAGAAAGTAACTCAGAAATGAACTTCCCTTATCAGCTTATCAGGCTGTAAAAAGAGACGGCTGGAGATCTGAACCTTCAAACTTGCAAGATTCTGCTAATGTAGCCTTACAATAAAGTACAACTAGCCCCCCTGGTTGTGTTTCTTATCTGGTCTACCTGGGAAGGCTGACACCAACGGATGTTTGCCATCTGTATTCCACAGACAGCTAACCTTTCAGACAAATTGAGGTTACCAAATTGAGCTTACCAAACTCCGCATCAGAGAAGTCTCCCCCACTGGAGAATTCTCGCGAACAGTTCCCATTCACAAGTTTACTGCTGCTTGACTTGGAATCGGAGGCACAGGCTTTGGCCACCGACTGAACAAGATGCTCATCATCAGCGTTTCTCCAGCCCCACCAGCTGACTTCGGGCTGCCCACAGCGAGAAATGACTGCCCCATTGCTCTGGTGCCTGCATGGAAATAAAAATCAATCCAGCACCATTGTAATAGGAACTAACTGAAGGTCATCTGTGGATGTAACAGAAGCTAATTGCAGTTGTAGGACAAAGATGCCTTTAGAGCTTTAGGAAGCTCTCTGAAGGATTCCAAAGGCAGTTTAGCTCACTTATTAACTTGATGCCCTGTGGAACATCTCTCCGTATTTCCCATCACTGGAGTAAAATGCATGAATTAACGTCCACTGGGATTTAAACAGCTTTGTGGACACTGGTGAAGAAACATGTTGCAAATTTATCGAAAAGAATACTTAGAGGATCTGAATTTGCTGGTTTGTTTTTGAAAAACCAATAACAAACAGCGCCATCCACAAAACATTTAAAACGTATAACACAGAGACAGAAAAACAAAAACTGAATCAGCTTTTGTTGAAAACTGTAAAATCAGACAAAGATATCTAGAACCTGAGGTCAGCCATCAGTAGCTGGGTTAATGCTGACTAGCAACGCCAGCAGTTTGGACATGCCTTTTGTTCAAAAGAGAGAGAACTGGGGAACCCATCTAGAGCTTACATAACCTGTGAGTGTCCAAAGTCAGTCCATGTGGGCAACTGAGACATGAGAGACATTATAATGATTCCTTCCATACTCTGCTGTAGATAATCTGCAGTGGATATTCATCTGTTTCTGCAAAATGAAACAGCATTTAGTTCTACTTCTCTCTCTCTGAGCATGGATTCTAAGGAGGAATCCAGACCTGAGTACTCTGAAAAATACTAAAACATTTGGGAAGGGGAAAAAACCCTCTTCCTAAAGAAGGAGAAATTAACTTTTGGTAAGTTTCATTACTGCTTTTATTATAAAAGTATCCTTATTTTACTAAGAAAATCTAGAAGATAAAATGCTTAAATGATTTTCTCCTTCTTGCATCTGGTATTGAGAGAACATACCTAAGACTCCTTCCTCCACCTACTTTCCCCACAACAACCCTGTGAGGTGGGTTGGGGTGAGAAAGAGTGACTGGCCCAGGGTCACCCAACCAGCTTTCATGCCTAAGGTAGGACTAGAATTCACTGTCTCCTGGTGATTGGCCCAAAGTCACCTAGCTGATTTTCGTAGGAAAAGAGACAGCAGAGCGAGGGGGAGGGATGAAAACAGGGATTAGTTTAGAATCACTACATAGCCACAAATGCACTAAGTCCAACCCCCTGATTACCATTGAACTTTATCTAGCACCAGCAAAGTGCTGATCATTAGTTGAGAAGCTTCTTGTGTATAGTCTTTAGCAATAAATCAGTTAATTGGAACCTTTTGGAATGCACCTGGCCTTTCACGCCTGACAGCTTTCATGTCTAAGGCAGGATTAAAACTCACAGTCTCCTGGCTTCCAGCTGAGTGCCTTAACCAGTAGATCAAATTTAAATGCAATCATCATCATCATCAATCAACTCCTCTTGCTCTTTTAAATAGAAGTGGAATGATTCTTAACTAACTCAAAAGGTAATATACAATGTAGACAGCAACTGTAACTGCTGTTCAGTTAGACAAGTAAAGGATCTATGCACTATTTAAAAAAAAATCCAGGAAACACAAAACGTATATTGGAAAAATCTAAGGGCTGCACTGGAATACATTTCATACTGGATAAAAGAAGTCAATGGTTGGCTATATATGTGGCTCTGGAATAACCAAGGAGGAATGCCAGGAACGACCTTCTTTCAGCTGCTTTGCCAGCCAACGTGTCTCTCATTTTATCTTGCCAAAGGCTAAACACAGCACAGAAACAAAAG